>JAQMRL010000011.1:8926336-9010785 GCA_035578175.1 Catonia carolina
TATCCACATATACCGAAATTTTTATGACTTTCTCAAAATCTCCAAAAATTAGTAATACGCAAAACACGTGGAAACCAATTTGTTAAAATTTTATGTTATTCGTAATTTTAAAAAATGGTATGGTCCAAAGATTAAATTAAAAAAAGAAATTAAAAAAAAAGAAGAAACCGACACCTGTAATGTGTAAAGTTACATTTCCCTTAACTTTTACCATTCTATGAAAACTGTGCCTAAATATAGAAAATTTAACATTGGCGGGATACAAAGTACAGTCTCCCCTTAAAAGATTGCAGGCTGAAGAGATTAAAAAGTCAATTATAGAACATATATCCAAACTACTTTATCATATTAACAATAGAAATGAAGTACACATTGCGTGGGTTCCATCACATTGTGGTATACCGGAAATGAGACAGCGGACACACCCGCCAAAGAGAAGTTAATGATCCCACTAATACAAAAACATCTCTCGTCTTATACAAATACCAGGAGACACCTTCATAACCAAAACAAACAACATTGGAACCAAACCTGGTCTTAGCTTCCTCCAACGAAACTTTACAACATCAGAAAACATATTTTTGAAAACCCACAGCCTCACATGGAGCTTCGAAGGCATCAAGAACTACTTACACTATTACGAATAGGACACTCTACACTTACACACAAACACTTACTAAAAAAGATGAAGCACAACACTGTACAAGTTGCAACACGCCAATTTCAATCAAACACATCATCACAGACTGTCAAACCACCCATTCCACACGAATACTATTTAAAATTAACAATAATTTAGCACTCAATTTCGTAGACAAAGTAGCGGTTCAAACACAATAAATTTATTGAACTTTCACAAAATTTAAGATTTGATATAATTGTAAAATCATATTTGTTCTTTTTCATTGTGTCAAGCTATTTTTATTTTTATGGTGCTTAAATTTTCATTGAACCTAATTAATTTGTTAATTTTGTTTTTATTGATGACCTTATTGTGTTTGTTTATGTCTGTTATTTGTGTCTTCTTTGAAAACTTTGTACTACATGTATTTATATGTAACGTTGTCGCTAATGACCTTGTAGCCAATGTGACCTTAAATAAATAAATAAAACCATTATGTGTCATTCATGAGACATAGTGATCACACAGATCACGATAATGTACTAGCAGAGTAGTAAGCTAAACAATTTTTTGCTTAATGAACAGTAGTAGTCATGGTTACTATTGCAATCTAACGTCCTGTAATAATAGTATGACAATTAATTATCCTTCTTGTTCTCCCCGCAAAGGCCAAAGGTATGAGAGCTGAAAGGTAATGACTTTCTCTCACATCTAACATGCACAATTTTCAAAAATTATATTTTCAACGTGACCGTAAACCTTATTCCCAAGATTTTTAGATAATTAGCAACTACGAGATCATCTATACCACTGTCACCGTCGTCCCCTTTGATTAAGTACTGTGAAGGTTTCAACTTACCACTTAATGTCGCCATCTGGTGACACCACATACACTAATATTTTGACGGTAATGCATTAAATTAAAAACACCAAAAATCGGTTTGAATATGTTTTGAAAATGTTTTTTTTCAGAAAATTGTGTACCATTAAATTTAGGGCGTGGTGAATAATAAGTAAAATTAATTGTCACATAAAATTATAAAACATGTATTGTTCATGACGTATCAAATACTTGAGGTAGGTACTGGGAAGGCTATAAACTGCACAGAATGTGAAAAAAAGATTGACGAGACATCCACTTGGATAGGCCGAGGAAAACTGTGGAAAAACCTTGGCAAGGATAGCCAAATATTGTACTAAAACTAATTGATTACAGATTTATCTTTAAGAGGGGAGCCTACCCAAAATAATTCTTTTGTTTTAAGGAGTAGGAAGCTCATATTTTAAATGATCAATGGGTACACAAAGTTCATGTATTGCTAAATTTTCACAATTCTATGGCAACCACATCCCTCCCTAAGACGGAGGAGTGAAAATTCAGTACTTAACTAAAAAATCATATCTCAGACTATAGTTGCCCAATCAACTTGATTTAAAAACAGGAAAAAATAGTATAAAATTATCTAGGGACATTGGTATTGAATATAAGAAACTATTACTCTAAAAATTTAAATCATAAAAACTTTTTAGCTAAAAGTGCTTTAAAATTAATATTAAAGTCTCTAGAGCGGAATATGCTGAATCAGTGGGAGAACATTTTATTAATTTATCTTAATAATAACTAAAGTTATAATTCTTTAGTGTATATAAAACAACAGTTACAATTTTTGAAAACAAGCAATTTAAGAAATACTAAGGTTTTTACAAACAACGTGGTCTGCACTGCACCATTCGAACTCTTGTACCCAAACATTAGTGTAACCTAATGTATACAAGGCAAACTAAATAGTTAACGAACAAGTTTCAAACTGTAATCAAAATGTTTTGTTTACTCTGTACGAAAACAAGTCTTGTCTTGGAAACAGATTTTGGTTTTTATTAAAATTTCCGTCTAATATTACGATATAAATACATATACCATTAAAAAGAGCATATTTCAGAGGATTAAAAATGAAAAAATTGTGTTTTTCAATTCCTAGGTAGACCCCTCCTTAATATTTCTATAATAAATAATATTATAATTTTTTTTAGTTAAAGTTGCATCAACAGCTTGGTCATTAGCGACTACAGTTGGTCACGGAACGTTGGGTTGTGACTTGTTCTTATTTCCAGACCCTAGCCGGGAATCAAACCCGAGACCTCCGCGTGGTAGGCCAGCGCGCTACCACTACGCTACGGTGGTGGCTAAATAACATTATTACTGTTCTTAATATTGTGTATTAATACGGCATTCATTGTCACAAGTCTACTTACTGACTGTTCATTAAACAATTTGTAGTTTCATTTACAGATATAATCAAGATTAAGAGATAGTCATCTCAGGAAAATTTGGCAAAATCCCAAATGTATTACATTTTGTTGAAAAACCCACCGGGTTGGTCTACAGTTAGCTGTTCAACAGCTCACTTTCGGGGACGAAGGTTCCTGGTTCAAATTCTGGTAAAGGTAGTTACTTTTATACGAAATTGAAGACTAGACAGTGGTTACCAGTGTACTTTGATGGTTGAGGTTCAATTAACCTAACCCTCTCAGGAATGGTCGATCTGAGTCTGTACAAGACTACACCTCATTTACACGACATACACATAATCATCTCATTGGGTCATGGAGTTTCTTTTTGTTGTGAATTGAACAGATTGCAACGTAGACACATCAAGGTTATATAAAAAAAATTGTTGAAAAATTATTACGAAAGGTAAAGACTTGTTAGTAGACCGAATGAATTGTTTTTATTCAATAGCCAAAAGGTTGTTATGAACGTGTGAGGTTTAACTTAGTAAACGGAAAAGTGAATTAGTTTACCAGTCTTCCTCAACGGGTTGAATAGTGCAACTGGGTATCAGTATAGGGCCTATTATAAAGCCTCCTATAAAGCGCTTATTTTCCATCCTGAAAGTCATCTTCAGTTTATTCGTAACAAGATTTGGCTATTTGATGTAATTTATTACTTTTGCAGGAGATAACACTGGTTATTATTACTACATACACATCTAATATCTCGTTTCTAAAAAAACATTAATCCAATCGACTGATCGATTGAAAAGATATTTTTATGAAACAGGAATAATTACCCTGGCAGGAAAAGAAGAAAATAAATTCAGATCAAGTTTTACACAGTGGTGGCTGCTCCAGTCCTACTCTATGGAAGTGAGTCGTGGATTAGTACCAAACCACAGACACAGGCGGCAGAGATGCGATTCCTGCGAAGAACAAAATTGAATAATCGGAGACCAAATTGTTTATTTTGACAAAGTATAACCAATTATGATTAACTTTTATAATATTGCCAGATATCGAACCCGGAATATCTGGCTTAGAATTTGAGTGAGAACCTTTAATTAACCAACAAATCAATTTTTTGGTCATTTATAATGCCTATCAACAGTTTCTTGACTAGATTCTACAGTTAGTTTTAAGCCGCTAAAATTTTAGACCATAATTGAACTCAGAACTTTGCAGTCTATTGCGTTACCACTATGTCAGGATGGGGTTTCTAGCAAATTTTTTGTTTAAAACTTGGTATTGTATTTTGTCTAATACCAAATCATATATTGTTAAAGATTAAGTTCTTTTTTCTTATTCTTCAGTAAAAAAACTATAAATTTTTTTAATGGTCGAAGAGATGAAAACGCTTTGTCAACGTTTAAGTCAACATTAACATAATTGTATCCAAGCACGGTCACAGTACACATTGTTAACAAGTACACTGTAAACAAAAATACGGTAATGTTGATAAATGTTGGTCCCTGTTGAATATTTAGGTCATATTTATTGTTCAAATTAACATAAAACATAAAAAACCACTTTGACCTCACACAAAAATTAACCTTTTTATTTTTAACCCAACAATTTTACAGAAATCAGGAAATGGTTTTAACTCGGTTGTTTAACGTCATTCAATTTTCAATGTCGTTAATTTTTGCATTACTTTCATTCACACATAAAATATTTTTGTGTTTCGCAATTTCAAAAATCTGATTAAACAACATAATTTTCTTAAATTTTATAAATCACATTTTAAGCTCACAAATTAAGTTTCATTTAAAACCTTCCAAGAAGTTTTTTTATGTGTATAACTTTTGTTTAATGCATAATCTGTTATAAATAACAATAAATGCAACTTATCAATTAGATTCAACTCATAAAAAATTACAACCCACTGGTGTAATTAACAAATTGTAACATTAAAACATATTATACTGTTCTTAATAATTAATATTTACAATAAAAATTAGATAGTGCTTTTTTAAATAAAAAAAAAATTAAATAAAAAATAACCAAAATCTCTTTTAAAACGAAAAAAACCAAATAAGAAGTAATAAATAATAAGCACATGATTCCGAAATATATGTACACCTAACTTTACTGGAGATAATTAAAAATGTTCATTCAGTTATTTATAACATTCGCACTCAAACACGACAGTCATCTACAGAATACTAACATTATAATATTATTTAAAACTTTAAAATCACACTATCAGAATCGCCCTGGAAGATCCAGTACTGTAGCACATCCATATCACGATGTATATCGGCATTGGTAATATACCACGGCCCAAGACGTTAAACGATAGTTTTGTTTACTTTACGTTTACAGTTAACTATTATATTGAACGTAAAAGTGTTAAAAAATTTCTAATTATGAAATAATACACCTATATATTATTCAGACAGTAATTTTATAATTAAAAGACGTTTTAATTTGTTCTTGAGAACTGTATTCGGTATTTAACTTACCTACAAAACAAAACCTAAAATTTCATTAATTGATTTATTCAATTTATTGGTTTAAATACCAAAAATTTATATTGTGATACACGAGTACAAAGGGGTATTGAACAATGATAGGTGGCTTTTGTGTTTGTTATATTGTGTTCTGTTTTGTATGACAGATGATGTTTATTACTTGCAGCAATTATTATCTTGTTTTGAAATTTTATTTCCATTACGCTATTATGTATTGCTATTTTTTTTAGCTTATTTTATTTTTGTATTCCTATTCTTTCTATTATTCTTTAGAATTTCCTAGCAGTCTTTTGGGTGTTCATTTTTATGAAATGATTTATTTACTTATAATTATAAAAGATACTGCCTTTTAGTTAGTTGGTGTTTAAACAGCGTAAATTAAAGTAAACGATATTAGATGTGTTAGTTGTTAAAACCAGTTTTGAATAGCAGCTAAAGAGTCAGCATTAATACATACATTGTACTAACATTTTTTTATGGACAAGTTTTATCCGCTTTCCAAAAATTGAATTTTCAAAAACATACAAATTAACTGTCCGTGTCCGTTTTGTGGAGGGTTCGTTATTAGGAAATATTTTAGTATTGTGTCTTACGGGAAAATGCCGTGACTTATAAAATTGTCCGATATAATGGAATGTTACAATTCAGAAGTGTCCGTTAGTAGAAGTTTGACTGTATAATAATTAAATAAAATATACAAATCTAAATAGATATAAACCAAAATACCAATCTTTAGGAGTAGATGACGTCATATGTACCATTTAAATTACCGTGAAACATGTTAATTTATGCTGGTTTAATATTGTATGTGTGAATTGAACATGATGAAATTTGTTTATGATTTGTGTGGGTTTCCGAGAAAGGACAAGTAAAACATAATTCCGTCAGTCATGTCTGTTACATTGAAGGTGACAAATATTACATTTCGTGTTGCATATACTTAAGCGGCAGTGTAGTCTGTTACATCATTGTAGTTATACCGAATGTGTCCCTTAGCGTTCGTATATAAATATTGAAGATAGGTGCTACAATATGTTTAATGCAGCGCATGTAATACGAGAGTTGACAACTCTCAAACTGTGTCATGAATACAACATGCTTTCCAGGTTATATTGGTTTAGCATTATCTCAAAATACCATGGTTTTACATACGTTGAAGTTAAATATTAAGAATAATATTTGTATCACTTACTTATATCTTTTACCATATTTTGTAAATTCAAAAAAACATCACTTATCATAACAGAAATACTTAAAATCTGTAAATAATACTACTTGTAACTCTAAATAACTTTTTTTGTTACTTAACCCCATAAAGGTTAATTTTTTAAAACCAAGATAAAAGGTAATATTTTGCTTAATTTTTTCCCACTGAACAATTATTATTTTTTATTATTTTATTTATTTTTTATTATTTTTATTATGACATTTTCATAATATACGTATTAAAGAAAATTAAAAGTTCAAAAATTATTATTATTATTTTAACACTAATAAAACAAAACAAAATTATATTAATATAGAATAAAACTAATACGAGCACGCGGCAAACAAAGGTCAACATTATACCATAGAACTCTAACACTCTTATTCCATAAAACTCCATAGAACTCTTAGATAGAGTTCTATGCATTATACCCACTCTATCCCATGAAACCGTGCAGCACGTTAAAACATAAATGTATTAAAATTGTGATTGAACTTAGCGCGATTCATTTGAGTCACAAAAAATGTTATTTGCGCATCAGATGAAACTTGCTAATACTAATTAAACATACACTAAATACAAAATACGACAGTACCAGTAGAAAGATTTCATAGAGTATGCCTATTATAAAACATCCGGTCTGTCGCTGGTTGTTTTGACTGAAGGCGTTGGTAGAGTGAAACATGATTACGCATCCTTTTTACTGACTTTCAACCCGTAGTCTGTTTATATCTGCTGCACGGTTTTGTGCGATATACTATAGTTACGTTATATGTCTGTAATAACAACAACTAGATCCCTAGAAATTTTCATTGAATATAGAAAAATTAACATTACAAAATACAGTACTACAAGTCTAGAAAACAGTACTGCAAAAGACTGGTACGTATTACCAGCTGTTGGCGACGAAATATTACACTATAAATCGAAAAAAGAAGTTCGTGTTTTAACAGAAACGTAATATTATGTCACTAGCACTTTTTATGAATAATCCTTCTAACGTAATATTTCATCACAAACCTTTAAGGGATTAATAGATTCTGCAACTGTATAAAAACAACCAGCAAAAATGTTTACGATTAAATTTTAAAAAAGTAAATAAAACCAACCACATAAATGGCTTTGAGTAGGACACCACCCAGAGATAGCTCTCCTGATAACGAAAAATGTGCTCATTTTGGATTTATATTTTTGTATACGTAATACATGTATTCTGAATTATCGGTGAATTAATGGAAAAACTGAATAGCTCATGTTGAAAAGGAGGAGAAACGCATGTGAGATTTAGATTCTTTGAGCGAAGTTCAGGTAGAAAAACTTGTAAATTTGGAACATAGTTCAAGTCGTGACAACGAGGATCATGTGTCATCTGATAAAGTTTTATCGGGTGTAGAAGAATTACAATGAGGTAACCTATTACAATAATTTTTTCCAATTAACAACCTCAAGCTTAGTAACAAATAAATGTTCATAATAATTATATTATAATTATAATAAGAGTGTAAATTAATTAGTATAAAAAAATTAAAAACTGTGAATTCCTGTATAACAAACGTAAACTTTTTTGGATCGATTGCGCTACGTTATGTTTTTTTTCAAACTGTTTTGATCAGGTCTCAACTTAGTTGACATACAGTATAGTTATAGGATTTACAGAAATTATTTGAGGTGAATTGAGAGGAATAAAAATTTTTAATTGTAGAAAATAAATAAAATTGTAAAAAATAAAATTTTTATAGTAAATCATCTCGCAAATTCTCGTCGAGTATTGGTGATGGTAATTTACTGCCAGACTCTACTGCATTAAGTCGTAAAATAACTTATTTTATTTTCTGCGTTCAGTGACCTCTTTATAACATCCTTATTATTATCGTAACATTAACAGGAAAGTATAATGTGATGTTTCGCCTCAAGGAATTCAACAGATTTAATGTTTTAAATTCTGGAAAAGGGAAATAATACACCCTTTACTTTAAGTTTTAATTTATTTATTTTCATTCTTTTGTAAATGTTTTGTGCTCCAATCCAAAAGAAAGATATTTATTTTTAATAAATAATAATTTTCGTTTTAGAACCACTGCTTGTTTTCAAAACCTGCATGATTAATTAATTAATGAATAATATTATAAAAGTTGTAGAAATATTTTCTACATTTATCATAATAATTAAGAATTTTCAATGTCAGTGTTACTCGTGTAAATATTATTTTTAGTCATTTCAGGATATTTTGTTTTATTTCAAAATCAAATAACGCGTGATATTATACCCAGGTTACATAGAATCATGTAAACTTTACATGCTGAGATATTTTGTTAATAAATATGAGTTTTACATTTCAATCACAATATTACACATGACAGTTTGACGCAAATGTTACGAGTATTGTAATACAGAACGAGATTCGCTGCGTCATCTAGGTGTATAGGTCACTGTCTCTTTTTAAATTGGAATTTCATGTAGCGAGTTTATTTGTATCCTGTTCTAATAAAAGACAACAAAAATTACTTATTTTACAACCACAGAATAATCATAATAATAATATTATTATTTTAATTTATTTTGTTTAAAAACCATGTAAAGTTGTTTGGGATAATAAAATTATTTTTACTTTCTCTTGCCTATATGAATATACAGGAAGAAAAGTATTGTTTTCATGTCGATTTTTCGAAATCGAGTTTTCACCAGATCTACACGTTTACATACCCCCTGAACCCCAAAAAACATGTTTTTAGCGATTGCTCTGTGTGTGTGTGTGTGTGTGTGTGTGTGAGTGTGTGTGTGTGTGTGCGCGCGCGTGTGTGTGTGCGCGCGCGCGTGTGTGTGTGTGTGTGTGTGTGTGCGCGCCTGTGTATGTGTGAACAGAATATCTCAAGAACAAAACATCGTACAAACTTAAAGCTTGAAACTTAAGTTAGTTACCACAAGAGGACCCGATACAAACATTTTTATCAAAATCAGTCAACCGGAAGTAGTAGTTTATTCGTGTCATTTTTCACTTTTATGCGGTTTTCTCAAAAACGGCTCCTACAATTATTTTTTAAATCGCCTCACTTACTAAACGTTTTATGCTCTACAAGATAGGGTAGGCGGCCATGTGTGTTGAAATTCTTGAGAAGGCTGTTTTTTTGTAAAAAAATTGTTTTTTAAGATTGCCACTTTAATATACATTTTACCGCAAAAATTTATGTAATAAAAGTTGTAGAAAATTTAAAATCCTACAACTTTTATTTCAAACATTTTTTTATAACGCATAGTTTAGCGGTAATTAGCGATTTTCTGGTTTTTTTCTCACGAAAACGTGTGAAAAAATTCAATTTTTTAAATATTTTAGCCTTAGTATGTATTTAACAACAAAAGTGTATGGGTATAATGAAATTTATAGGAAATCAAAAGATCTACAACTTTTATTTAGAGCATTTTTCTCTACAGAGCCTAGTTTAGCTTGAAAGAGTGATTTTCCGTATTTTTAAGCCAAACTGATGTTGATTTTCATTTTGCGTTTTTTGTCTCATGATTAAAATAAGGTAAGGTTTATTTGAGGTAAGTTTTTTGTTTTTTCTAATATTTTATTACTTAGTTTATATTGTTCATTATTTACATTGGTAAGAGAAAGTCGTGTGAGTATTTCATACCAGATTTATTTACTGGTGTTGGAAAAAAGAAGGACAAAAATGAAACGGTTAGTTTTTAAAAACATCTTTTGGAACCATTCACAATTCGTTAAGTATGGATTACTTAAATTTTCAATACGTTTCCGACTTGTTTAAAACATAATATTAAGCTACCATATTAATAACCTTGCCGATAAAAAATTTCATTCATAATTGATCGCCCACTCATTAAAACGATTTGTATTTTAATCCAATCACTGTCAAAAAACAATTGAATTGTAAACACGACAGAGTAACTAAAATATTGGTGGCGTACCAATGCAATTAATTTCTATGTGCAAAACTTTCTATAAAATTTTTTCCTGTTGACAAATATTTATTGAAAATTTAGTATCTATCATTACAATATTATAACAATTTATAAATATGACGCTAAGATTTCAAAACTTGAATTAATTGCTAAAGGTGCAGATCGCTTCAGTCCTACAATTGGCCAAAAAGATCCCTTAGCCAGAGGCGTTTAAACGTCTGTGCTGAGTACCCGGTTTTGCCATAGTGTACATATTTTGTATGAGAGGGTTGCCATGTAACTCAAATTTGTCGTGCATCGTCTTGTATAGTTGTTTAGCGATGTCCTTTACGTATGGGATTGGTAAGTCTTAATGCATCATTAAGTTTCTGACGTGAAGGAGCATTGCGTTATCGCTCGTAGAATCTTCTTTGGATCCCTTGAATACGTTTAATAAGTGAAGGTTTAGCAGATTTTTAAAGTTGAACTCCGTAAGTCCAGATTGGTCTTACGATTACCTTGTAGATTGTTAATTTATGTGACATGTTTAATGTATAACATCTATAAAGTAAACAATTTTGTTAAAAAATTTCGTTTTTTTTTCTTTTTTGTTAGAGTCGCAACTGCTTTGGTTATTGGCTAACTACGGGTTACAATACAAAATTAGCGGATTTCAACTGTAAGAGATTCTTTCCCCTAACCGGGGAGTCGAACTCTGAAACTTCTGCTTTGCAATATGTGGCGGAGTTTAGCACTTGAACCGCTAAGCCACAATTGAAAGGCGCCGAATTGAAAATTTATCCGTATGATTTTAACACTTTATTTTACTATTGCTTTAAAACAGATGAATTTTATTTTAAGAACAAAACTGGAAAGAAAATTTAATACGTGACACGTTGACATTTACTTGGTAGTTGACTAGCGCACTACAGCAAATAAGTAATAAGAGTCTACTGTCATTTATCTTTTTTATTTCTACAGTTAAAATCCCATTTTAGATATTACACAATTTTCACAAGTACAAATAACTCAATGTGTCTTGTCAATGATCTGTTTTTAGATATTTTATTAACCTTTTGTGTTACTTAACAATATCACAAAAAATTCACATTTTGTCTTTGATTTTGATACATTTCTGTACATCGAGTACGATTTCTGTATAGGCCTAATGATATTAAAAAAAGTTAAAGGTCAGCGGGAAACTAAAAGTTGTGTAAAAAGGTTTTAATAAAACTAACCGAATGGTACTTTCTTTTGTAAAAATATGTATGGACGTTAATCTCTGATTAGATCAAGAGATCTTTACTCTATTTCCACTTAAATGTGAACCGGTTCCTGTTGTTTAGGTAAAATTAAAACTAAATCTACAAGTCGGTTCATTTTTATTGTGTTGGTAAATTATACACGCGAGATGATACACGCGAGTCATCACATTGAAAAATCGCGAATGCCGTTGGAGTTGTAGAAGATTTCCTGATTTGTTAGTATAACTAAATAGCCTATAGGCTACAATGATATCGAGTTTTTGTAAATTTCCACGAAGATAGCAATCATATACCGTCGATTCCGAATAATTAATCCACTGGTTAATTGGAGCAGTTCTTTAATGAACAAAAACAGAACGGGATTTTATATTGATAAGTACTCCGCTTATTCGGTCCATAATGCCACTTTTGGGGCCAATCTGATGTGTGTACAATATATATTTTATTAAAACCATTACAGGCCAGCGACGAACAACACGTGGTTCTAAGCGGCAAGATAAGATAATGGGAAGGATACAGGTAGTAAATTAAACATTTCAACAGACAACCAACAGTAATCGCATATCAGTCATAATAGAGATGTTATTTACAGTACAATGTGTAGGCTACATAATCGTCATTGCACAAATTATTTCAGTGAGTCATATTCACAAGTTATGCCCAACCTTACAAATTGTATAGCCAGCCTCCTTGCAACTTATGGTTAGTTGTTACTTGTCATACGTACATAGAACGTTCGTAATTCCATGCTTCTTATCAGTTTTTGTGATTTCATGAGTGTACTGTAACACACTGTTTTACGAATCTGGTTGTTTTGCTATCTGCAGGTATACTTTTTAATTTGTTTTAATTCCATTAGTTTCTCATATTTTGTTGATATTTTTATGCGTAGGCTTACAGTATAGTATCTGCTATCTTTGTGCATTAAATGCCGCGTAACGATATGACTGTGTGAACGAATAAAGCTTCTTGAGAAAATAAAAACGTATCCGCCTAACTTAAACCAACGTAAACTATCCGAACTAACCGGTGTACTGATAATTACGATAGCTTGTATCGTGCTCCAAGAAAAGAAGATATGCCAAGAGTGGGCAACAAAAGATTTTTGAACATCTCAGAAAAGAAAACGTGAAGAAAGGATCCATTTGTTGAAAAGCGTTGAATGAATGGTTTGCCAATGCAACTTCACAAGGTGTTAGTGTCAATGGTTCAATGCTTAAAACCAAAGCAAAATGTTTTGCTAAAAAGTTAATCATTGTTCTGATGTCCTTTTATTTTTCTCGTGTGTATATGGATAGAACTTGCATGTAAAATTTATGGAATGTGATAATTTTAATAAAATACAGTATCGTATATGCCACAGTTTACGAATTCGTTTATAAGGGCCAACCGTTTAATTGGGCCAAAATGCTCCGGTCCCGATGTGCCCCGATTATCCAGAATTGACTGTATTTTATTAATCAGATATATAATAAAATACAGTATCGTGTATGCCACAATTTACGAATTCGTTTATAAGGGCCAACCGTTTAAATGGGCCAAAATGCTCCGGTCCCGATGTGCCCCGATTATCCAGAATTGACTGTATTTTATTAATCAGATATAAAAATGTAGGTTTTCACCAAAAAATGAACGTATATTATATTTTTGGTAATTATTTTTTAAGTTTTTGTGTAAATAATTCAATGAGTAATCTCTGATCTGAATACCTTTATCGTAGAGAGCACTCAAGTTTTAGATCTTAAGCTGCAGAGTTAATCTGGACATTTTTACTTTTCAATATATTTAGTTTCCCATTACTTACTGCAGTCGCTAACGTTCAATCAAAATCTAAGAACTATTTGTGGCATGTCTTAAAATATTTACTAATTGTATTTCCATACACATAACAAAGATTATTTTACTAAAAAAATAATTAAACAGACACACAGAAAAAAGAATTGTTTAATTACTGAAGTTAACATTAAATAAATTGCTTCTATTAATTTCAAAGAAATAACAATTATATTTTACAACGCGTCATAAAAAGTTAATTAGCAACGGTTGAATATCTCAGAAACTGAGATTATTAGTTTAGTTTATTTTGTTACAGATATTTAGCTATCACAGCAGTGAACAGCACGTGTATTTAAAACAGTACGACTAAAACAATATTTCGGTTTGGAGTGAATGCATATTTTGCTAACATCTGCTTTAACTTGTGCAGTCTTACCAACCGGCAAAACAGCCATTGCTATTTCATGGAGAAATGAGGTAAGGCAAAGTATGGATGAGGTGGAAGAAGAGGTAAGTAGAAGTTTCACAAACATTTTAGTGTATTCAGTGTCTCTTACTTCATTCAAAGTGTGGAAGTGAGGTGAAAAGGGGTAAATAAGAGAGGGAAAACGATAAGAGAGGTTTAGACACAAAAGCATAGAAACTAAGAGAAAGAAGGAGAGGAACTGATAGACAAAGATGCATGGAGTAGTAATAGAACGGCGGAGAGTCTACAATGACAGCGTCTTCGGCCTGTTGCCTGTATCGACCGAATATACTCCTCAACACCCTAGGCCTGTTGCTACAACGCTAAACCTCTCAAATTCAGCTTGACTTAACCAGCAGTTTAGTTACTTCATACATGCTTGTTACAAGTTTGAATAAACTTAAATACTTCAAAAAGAAATAAGTTTCGGTATAGGTTTAATTAAGATAAGGAGGAGATTTTCCATGAATCAGAAACATTTATGTTATTACTACACTAATATTACAAAATAACAACCGATACTTTGTTGAAACACTCAATCAATAATCTTTAACATTGTTTTACATGACTTCAGTAAACAATAAATTTTATTGGTTTCTAAAACTTCAATGTTGAAAGTTCTTACTCCTTTCAAATTTTCAAATTTGGTTTTCTTGAATTTTGTTCATAAATAGTTATATAGAGGAATTTTCTTTTATGCAACAATGAAAGTAGTTCTTACATTCAGATTTTTCAAAATGACAAAACTGCCCAACCGTTTGCATGAATAATATTTTGCTGCCTCACACTACTCAAACACGCTATTTAGGCTTACAATTGGACAGAAAACTTACATGGAACGCACATGTTACATACACATGTCACAAACTCAAAACATGTTTCTATCAATTGGAACGCTTACTCGATGATAGATGTTTCAAATTAAACATTTCACACAAATTAATAATCTACAAGACAGTCTTAAGACCAATTGGACATGGAGGTCAACGTTAGGGATCTGCTAAACCTTCACACACGAAACGTATACAGTCGATTCAAAACAAGATTCTACAAACGATAACACAATGCCCCTTTTACATCTTAAACTAAATGTTGCACAAACACTTATAAATCCCATACGTAATTGATGTCGCGAAACAACTATACAAGAAGATGCATGACAAATTTGAATTACATGACAACCCTCTCATGCAAAACATGTACACTAGGCCGATACCGGGTACTCAGCACAGACGTTTAAAACGCCTCTGGCCAAGGGATCTTTTTGACCAACGTAGGACTGTGGTGATGATTGCACGCTCCTTCAAGTAAATCAAGCTTTGAAATATTAACTTCACATTTAGAAATTGTTGTATTTGTATAATAACAGATACTAAATTTCAATTGGAAGTGTCAAAAAAGATTTCAAAAACTGAAAAGCTTACCACGTAAGCTTACGTGGTTTAATTGGTCACGAACTGGCGGATCCGGATGGCCGATCTTTTTTTTGGACCGCGAGCTCTAGAGAATAAATATTTTTGTATACAAATCTTATTGTATATTTCAGGACATGAGTACGGAACTGGATGTTTACAACCTGAATGGGAATATTGCAGAATATTGGAATCGAAGGAGAGAAGATGTAGAGAGAATGCCTGAGGGAAAGATCCCTCTCAGTGTTTTGCAAGACAGACCGATGGGGAGGAGAGATATTGGGAGGCCACGCAGAAGATGGCAATAATTGAATAGTTTGTTGCTATTGTGAGTTGGAATAGTTGGAAGCCTAATCCATAATTGTGAGAAAAAGAAGAAGAAGATCTGATTTTCGTATGTGATGTAAATTTTTTACTTTTCGGCTGTGTGCATACTGAGAGCATCTGGTGATAACAACGCGACATAGGTACCTAAGTTTTTCTTGTAGCATCATGCTATAAAATACAAAAAAATAAAACTTCTGTGCAAGTCCCTACAGTAGTTTGAAAGTGCTGTTACATTTTGTTGCTCAAACCTTTTAGAAATAAACAATTAGTATTAATATTTAGGATAATTTCCACATCTAAATTTTTACAGTCAGCAAGGTAATCCTAAGTAAAAAGCTGGCCGGACCGTTGCAGTCTCATAAAAATTTTGAACGGACCTGGATCAAATTTAGTTGATGACCATTGTGCTAGGTTATCATAGCTAATAAGGATTTGTCGTGACTTATAGATACATCTAAATTTACCGATGTCAAAACTAATTTCCTCTCATTATATGACAATTCAAATACAGTTTAAGAACATTTAAAAAGCCATCCAAATACCATTAATATTAATTGGTTGAAGACATTGTACATGGAAGTGAACACAACAAACAGATATCGAAATTCTTCATCTGTCACATATCAAATACACAATTAACTCGTAAAAGATACTACATAAAGAAAACAAAAGAATCACACTTGTTTGGCTATTTAGCTGAAATTCAGGTAAAAAAAACCTTACCTTATATTTTATTATCTTTTTGAAATCCATGATTCATGCCAAATAAATAAAAAAATAGCATGAACTAAAGATACCTAAAGTTAAAAAAGAAAAATGTAGAACATTCACAAAGCCTTACATCAGACTAGATAATCACCCTAATCTTGCTTACTTGCAACAATACCTTAAGCATAAGATTGTTAAATGGTGTCTGTCACCACTTTTTAGATCTATTTTTCTTGCTCTAATTATCCAATATTAACGTAAAATAAATATTGGATTTAAACAAGAGTGATCAGTACATAATTTCGCTGGTAAAGAATTTACAATACAAAATTAGTTGCTTGATATCTGTAGAGCCGGTGGTGATTTAAAAATGAATAGAAAGGAATATGAGGAGAAAATTTTCAAAACATGTTTTGTCACACTTTTGCTAATTTTGGCAAAACGCGAAAAATAATTTCAACAATAAACCTGTGTCAAGTACTTATTTTTTTACTTTATGTGAACTTTATATTTACTTTGTACTTTATATGAGTTGTATGTAATTAAAAGCCTTATAAATAGGTTTTACGCCTATGTAATCATAATGAAAGTAAAATAAGGAATTTTAAATTGAAGAAAATGAGTCTTGCGCAAAACATTCTTTGAAGAAATTTTAGCGATGGAATAATCAAATTATGTCAATCTTATCCTTATGTCAATTCTGAGTATTTTTCTGCATAGGACAAAGTGAACAAAATTAGGAAAATCTAGCATAAAAAATTTAGATTCGTATGTTACTTTATCAAATTAATTTCAATTTTAATTACAGCAACTTCTAAACATTCGTAAATTTCTTCCTCATAATTAGCGAGTTCCATTGAAACATTTTCACTTGACAAAATTTTTTGAAGTAGGCGTACTCAAAATGTTCACCCAGTAAAAATAGGATCAATCAGAAACTTTGGGGAAGAGTCTGCCATTACTGTGATTGGTTGTAGGGCAAAATACTTTTTAAACGAAACAGAGTTATGGACAAAACACTTTTTGAATGAAAGGTTGATTTTTATTGTCCATTAAACCAGAGACAATTGTTTATTGGTTGGAAACGTAAATTTAGGTTAATTCCAGAAAGTAAGAAGCATGCATGTACTGCATGTTTAACTCAGGTATTTATTTTTTGTTACAAAACACGTTTTGAATAATTGCTCCTTATATATTTTTGTATGAATGTATTTCAGTAAACAACACTTTATCCTACCTGAACGCCAATGTACCATAATTACCATTGTGAAAACTGTGCAGAAAGCGCTAATTCTCAATAATTTTGGCACTGATTTTAATTATAAATTATCAATATTTATTTTGTTAAGCTATTTAAAATAAAAATCGTAGGTGTTTTAAAATTAAATGTTAATTGTAAAACACAATAATATTAACAAGGATAGCTTATCACTGAAAACAAAAATTCAGTAATAATACAAGGACACAGAATTTAAAGAGATGAAAAAACAGCCGATGAAGAAAAATATGTGTTAAGGATGAGTTGTATTTATCCATAAAATAAAGGGAGATTAGATGAGGATAAGGGAGTAGGAAATATTAACTGTAGAGCTGAAACTCTCGGAAAATCCAAGCTGGACAGTTTCAAGACCAGAATGATCCGCTGAGATAACAGGATTATTTTTGTTTTTACTCAGTTAGAACAAACCGCCTTATATTGCGAAGTTTGTTTATTAACACAGTAAGTCTAACTCAATTACTGCTAACAAATAGTAATCAAGACAAAGCCTAAAAATGATTTAAAAAAAAGAAAATTAAACAAATGAAAAGATTTTTATCAACAGCCATAATTTTTATTTAATTTTAAAATATTCAGTCAGTGGTACATTTATTTTTGATTAATAGAACAAACAATTTTACTATTGAGAATTTGGGTAAGGATGTGCTTATATTTTTCTCAATTGATGAAATTTATAAGTTAAAAATTATTCTTCAAATTTATTTTGTCGTTGTATTATTGTTTTTAAATTTATCAAGCAAACATATAATTAGAAAATATTAATATCATTTAACAGCAAAAATATTTTATTCACAAAACACTAAATTTGCAGTCACCTAAATTTCTTTATAACAGGTTCCCACAATTTCATCCCTTACGCTGCCAGATTTCCTGCACCTATTAGTCCAAAGAATGGCAAGCTAAAATCACGTTATGTTACCATGTAATTTTGAAAAATTGTTACAAATTTCATAATTGACAAAACAACAAGCTTTTAATAACATTTTTTACCCTATTTCTGCTCTATCTGCTCATATAAGTAGTATTAAAAAACATTTAAATAGTTTCAATAAATTTGAAGTTAAAATATTTTGAATTGCAAATACAAATTTTCATTTTCAAAATTGTTGGGAGAAGTCTTAATATTTTTTGATTTTTTATCATTTTTTTTTTGTCTTTTATAACCACAATGGATCACTTTAGTCAAACTTAGAAAGTTTCTTCCTTTTCATATTCTTTAGCTTGATATTCTGCCAGTATGCCTTCATTTGGGCTGATCTTGCTTATCGAACTTCTTCTGAAACGACCGGTTTCTTCTTGCTTGGGTTTGTTCTTCCATCTGATTTTATTTCAAATCTACGTTTCTTATTTCTTAAGATTTTTAATAGTTCTGTTTTGTTTTCTAAATCATCGAATGTTAATCCGAGGTTTTATCATTTATCAAAAGAAAGGGCTTTCTTTCCTTTAAAAACTGCAAAATAACAATAATTATCCGTACTGTACAAACACACCGTAGCAAATTCGTACTAAGGTCACACTGAGAATAGCTGTTACCAAAACAAACTAACTATAACTATTGATGTACTCGAAACTATCGATATTTTTGTAAGAATCGAAACAATCGGTATGTTCTGCTAACACAATATTTTATATCGTAAGATAGACGCATACTAGCGTTATAAGGGTTGTAAATATTATTCAGGTGTAGTTACAGACCAGGATAATAGTCGTCTTTTAGCTCCATTTTGTCTAAGTTAAACCTATGTTTATTGATTTAAACCTTGTAAACCCTAAACTATTAAAGAGGATTTAAAGGTATGCTAACATTTTATTTAAAGGGATTTTAAGTTACCCTAAGGGATAAAAATGCGTGACAAAATCTCAAACATGGATAGATTTTCCCTTCAACAGGCTTCAATTCTCTAAAACCTTTATACCAGGGAAGTCAATGTTATACTATATTTTATCATAGTTAAATTAAACTATATTATTTCTCTATTGATATTTTAGTAAATTTATATTTTTATCACAGCGTTCCTTTTACAAATGAAAGTTTGTTCATCCATGGCATTAATTTTGTAAAATGTTAGTTATATGAATAATATGTATCATTACACCCACATGTGGTTCCTCACAAAGAGTATTCAACCCAAATTAATGTCCCCTACTACAGCTACTTCGTGAAAATGACGTGTTATAAACTCATAACAAATTCACACGGCCTCCATAGAGTAGTGGTTAGAGCGCGGGTTCGATTCTCCAGCTAGGGTCTACAATTTTCACAAGTCAAAACCCAGTGTTCCAGATACGTAAAAATACGACTTAGATATTACAATATTGTGACACTAATCTCTAAGGTCCGTTTCGGGATCTGGATAAATTAAATAATTAACACGTTAAAGTTTAAAATACACATATTTATTGCAACCAAGAATTATAATTAAATAAGTGACTGAAATCTACAATTGAACTACAATTAAATTACTTAATAAAACAATGAAAAACTAATTACAATTAACTAATACAATAAATAACTTAACAAATTTACTAAATACTACTTACAAAAATGATACAGAATAAATAAAAGTTAAACAATAGACAGTAATTCGCACGAATGTTGACCTTTTCTAACGTACTGGTATACACAATCGAATTCGCTCACTCAACCACAGACAAACCGTAAACTGAACTGGACCGTAAACAAACCAGCGCTTATATAGGTGGGCTAATGGAGAGTTCGAGAAAAGACAGAGATTTCCGATATAATAATAAAATACAAAATCCTTCTGACGGCTTTTGGATAAATCTTAACAACTGTAAACAAATTAAGATTGAATAGAAGGTTTACAAAAAAGCCAATTATTTAAATAGGTGCCCGGCTCTTACAATACCCGTGCAACAATAAACCTGTACTACCTGTATAATAAAATACCATTTATAATACACATAATATTTCTACCTATTTCCCGGAAAACCCTATTTGTTACTCTTATAATTTACGTTAACATTTTTAAACTCTCGGTCATTCTCGAATACTCTTTCCTTTTCGATATTGTCACAATATAATACCTCAAAGTAATATTATATCTATTAGATAATAACATGTACAGCATTTTAAAATAAAATAAATAAAATTTATCAATAAATATATATATACATATATATACATATATTTATAGTAGAAAAATTTCTTGTATCGATGAGGTACATCTATGCATGTAGCGTACTTCTCAACTTTCCAAAAGTTGTCTATTTGAGAGTTTCGTTTTTGATTGATTATCAAATCGTATAGACCTATCGAACACTTTTCTCGTATGATAAATCGTTCATAAATTTATTTTTATTATTATGTAAAACTTCGTAAAACATTATAAAAATATCAGTTCAATTTTAATGATGCAGGGTTTTAGAGCTATTTTTGATATTTAATAGATAATACATTTTAAAAAAAGTATTTTTGTAAAAAGTATATTTTTGTAAATGTAATAGTTACAAAAGAAAAAAACTGCTTGTTGATAGTTAAATAAATTAAATTACCTCCTATGCATCCTAAAAAGACATCTCTTATCTTAACTTTTGAACGGACAAATAATTTTTTTACTTGTTTTAGTTCATGTCATGGGTTTTAGAAAGTTAGTTTTGACATGTACTCTGACTGACATTTACTCCCACTTATACGAATTTAAAATTTTAACCAAATGTCGTAGGATGAAGTTTACGTTTATTTAAAAATAAACTAAATGTTCTAACTTCAAAAGTTTTAAATTTAATTGTAGGTAAAAAAGTTACTTAAAAATACGAGGGAGACCCAAAAATAATCGAACTGAAAGCGTAATACCATTCGTAGACGTAGTAAAGAGTTTTCCCGCTATAAGGGGTTAGTAAAGACTTTCAACAAACAACTGCCCAGACGGTTTCAGTTTTGAAGGTTAATATTTTATCGTAGTGTTGTGTTTCTCTTGGTGAGTCATGTTTCACCTGCGACGTCATTAAGCGTCAAACCACTGGCTCAACGCTTGCTTGGTTTCTGGTTCTTGCCCGTAACACTAACTCTTATCACCTGTAAAGGCTTTGGTCAAAAAGTTTGGATCACTTTCAATCTCGTTTTTCAAGTCCTGACTCCAATTCAATAGAATGTTCTGTTCAACCTTTTTGAGAAGGCGTTGAACAAATTTAGCGGCAACACGTCTCATTCGCAAATCCTCAGTCAAAATCTGCAGGCACAAGCTCTAACTCACACCTACCTTATCAGAAATTTCGTCGATCGTAAAATGACGATCCTCGTTGATTTTTTTGGGGAAGTTTTTTAAATTTTGATCGTTCCGAGATGTTGAAGGGCGCCCAGAACGAACATGACCTTCAACACTCATCTAACTATGTTTAAAGTGCCCAAATCACTCGAAAACTTTTGTGTGGCTCATCCTTCTTGAAAGCCTATTGAAGCATTTGGTAAGCTTCCGTTGTCAACTTTTCCAGCAGGAAACAAAATTTCAAACACTCTTTGTTCTTTCAAATCTGCCTTAACGACGTCGCAGACGGAACAATACAACAGTAGGAAACACAACACTATGATCAAATTTTAACCTACAAACTGACGCCGTCTGGGCAGTTCATTGTTGAAGATCTCTACTAGCTCCATCTAGCGGGAAAACTCTCTATTACGTCTACGAATGGCAGCGCGCTCTCAGTTCGGTTATTTTTGTGTCCCGCCTCATACCTACTTATTACCAAACAGAAAAAATGGGAAATCCTAAAATTTGATGTTATTCCAAGATCCTTATAATTTGTTATGATTGATACTGTAGCTAATCCTGACTATTAGCTTCTACCTGACCATGAATAATATTTACCTGACCAATTAAGCTAATACTAATTACGTGCGCGCTTTCCTCAGGGGAACTGCTAGACTCAGGGAGACGCATCACATGAACTAGTTTACGTTTCCCAGTTTCATTCCACAATTTACTTTCTAAGGTATCTTTAAGGATATGTGGATATTTCCATGTATTGTCAAGGAAGTTACGGTATGCCTAACTTCTCGACTGAAGGCGTTTCACACAAAAGTGTTTGGTTGGAATTGAAAACGTTATTTAAATAAATCGTAAATATTTATTAAAATAGGGAATTTATTTATACATAAAAAGGGAATGGAAATATTATTAACTTTTAAAACTTATTTTATTCCATTAGTCAGCATACGTAATTCTGACTCATAATGACTCATTATGAACTACAACCATTAACAGAACTAAACCAAAAATTAAAATATAAACGTATTTTGTTGCAATTGAGTCATATGATTTTTCACTTATTATAACTGATATAACTAAGAAAAAAGTAATACTAAGTAAGAAATAACTAAGTAAATAAATAAAGGATAATCTGTTTGAAATCGTTAAAATATTTTCGATTTAATAAATAAAAAATAAATATTTATTCTAACCGAAAACTTAATTCTGTTCGAACACATAACTCTAACAGAACACTTTTGTGTTTAACGCCTTCAATCAGGAAGTTAGGCTCACCCGCAACTTTCATGTCACAACGGACAAGATCCGGATGTCCTAATATCATTAAAATATTTTAACCTAATATTTATCAGATACTTCAATAGGTACAGAAATAATATTTATTGCTTTAGAGGAGAAACTAGGTAACCGTCCCACACATTAAAAGAACAAGGTTGAAATTCGAATGCAGGTTTTTCTACATATCACTTATAGAACATGTAAGCCTGTGCCTTTTATTAGAAACGTAGCTCACTTAGATAAAATTAATATTGTTGAATTTAGAAAAGTCTCATTTTGTTTCCTGTAAGGTTAAAGTGATGAAAATGCTTTGGTTCTCTTTTCAACCCCTCAGTAATAAATACACTGAATTTTAGCTCTTAAGGTAATGATGGAGACTTAGTGATTAGTGAGTTTACAATTGCTCAATCAATGCGGAAAATTGTTTATTACATAAATCACTTTTTAAAAAGTATGAGGCAACACCCTAACGGTTCATTGGCCTTCCAGACCTCTTTTGCCTTGTGGTATGTGTTCACTAACCGGACGGGGAATTCTCGTTACATCCTTAATATTGTTTCAGTAATCACCCATTTTTACTTTCTCTTGCCTATATGAATATATAGGAAAGAAAGTATTGTTTTCATGTCGAATTTCGAAATCGAGTTTTCACCGGATCTACACGTTTTCAGACCCCCTGAACCAAAAAACACGTTTTTAGTGATTGGGGTCTGTGTGTGTGAACAAAATATCTCTTAAACGAAACATCGTACGAACTTGAAACTTAAGTTTGGTTCGACTAGAGGACCCGACACACATTTTCATTAAAATCGGTCAACCGGAAGTAGTTTATTCGTGTCATTTTACACATTTTTGCAATTTTCTCAAAAACGACTCTTACGATTTCTTTTGAAATGGCCTCATTTACTATTTTTTTATGCTCTACAAGATAGGGTAGGCGCCATATCTGCTGGAATTCTTAGAGAGGCTGTTTCTCGTAATTTTTGTTTTTTAATATTGCGGCTTTAATATGCATTTTAGCGCAAAACTGTATATAACAAGTTGTAGAGAATTTAAAATCCTACAACTCTTATTTCAAACATTTTTTTTGTATAACGCTTAGTTTTGCGGAAATTAGCGATTTTCTTTTTTTCACGAAAATGTAAGAAACTCGATTTTTTAAGATTTCAGCATTAGCATGCATTTTACGAAAAAAGTGTATGTAATTAAATTTATAGGAAATTGAAAGATCTATTAGCGCATTTTTCTTTACAGAGCCTAGTTTAGCGTGAAAGAGTGATTTTCCGTATTTTAAAGCCAAACTGAGGTTGATTTTCATTTTGTATCTTTCACTCATGATTAAACTAAGATTCTGTTTTTTTGAGGTTAGTTTTTTGTTTATTTCTAATATTTTATTCTCATGTTAGGTATATTGTTCATTATGTGCACTGGCAAGATAAAGTAGTGTGAGTGTTCACACCAGATTTTTTACATTATTGTAAGGTTCAGTGATCGGAATTTTACAAATGCTCCGGTTCCCCTGTTCAATTCAAGTGAGTTAGTATATGAGAGTTGTATTTTATGTGTAAGTTTTATGAATCGTCTTCTTCCTCAGAAGTATAAGTCAACATCCAATTACGTCATCCTTTCCTATAATTGGTCCTTTAACATTTCATCAGCCATTCAAAACTTCTTCAACTTGTAGTATGTATTCCCAAACAGATGGGGAATTCTTGTTACATACATGCGCTGCATGTTATTATACCGTCTTCTACTGTACTCCGTAACTCTGTTAATTAGAGAGTGAAGGTTTAGCTTACTCCTAATGGCTTCTTCTTTATGATTTGGTGCAGCCAGCTACTGACCTCAACGTTATTATCTTAGCACTCTGTAACCTTTGTGTATGTAGGTTTGCAAGCTCCATGTCTAATGTCCATACATGCAGATAGGAGTCGACAAAACTTTTAAAAAATTAAATAACGTTTCCTTAACCACTTACTTGTCTAGATTAATTTGAAAAAATATAAAATGGAACAGTGAATTCTCAAGAAAACTACATCATTTCTGAGCAATTGTTATCATTTTAGTTTTATCCAACTCATTTAATTATACAGAGCGTTTCGTAATGGTCTACGGGGTTACGACAATTCAGTACAAAAACACTGTTTCACATACCTAAATGAAAGTTGTACGGGTCGATGCAGGGACTCAAACAGTTATTTTTAAACATTTATAAATATTTAATGTGTGCTCCTTTGATGACACGGCACACATCAACGCGAAAGTCTAGCTATTGCCAAACACGTTCTAACATGTCCCTTTCGATGGAGTTGATTGCATTGATTATGCTATCCTTCAGTTCAGCGATATGGTACGGAATTGGAGGGATAAACACCTTGTATGTCACATAACCTCAGAAAAAGAAGTCAAATGGCGTAAGGTCAGGTGATCTTGGTGGCCACAGCATAATGTGTAGGTCTTCTTCAGACCCGCGTCCTATCCAGCAGCGAGGCAATGTTGTGTTAAGGTACCGTCGAACCTCGTTATGAAAATGTGCAGGACAACCATTTTGCTGGAAAATAAAGTGGTAGAGAAGCTGAGGCATAAGCCGTAATTGTAACATATCCAGGTAAATTACGCTGGTTACTGCCGTTTCCGACACCTGAAATTCTAAGACACAAAACGACTTCTCGCTTCTCGTGGCAGCCATTTTCTCTATTTTCTACGCCTAGAGGGCAAACGGTTAAGTAATTGCCCAAAATATTGGAAAAACTATTTGAAGTGCTCTTTCACACAGTACCTTTTCATTCTTATAAGTGAAATACTTTTTTGTACTGAATTTTCGTAACCCAAAAATACATTATGAAACGTCCTGTATATTCTGTAAAACCAGAAATTTATCAAAAATTGTGATATGACGAATCGTCTTCGTAAAATAATCATAAATAAACAAAATCATCGATAATATTGCTTTATTGTATTCTATATAGAATATGTAACCTTCCTTTTGTTACAAATACATATATATGTATTTGATGAAAGTTTTCCTTCAAGAAGTTTATCGGAATAGATTTAGAGAGAAGCACGGTGATGAGATAGTTTGTCTCATGTTACCAACAGAAGGAAATAGACCTACGGAAAGTTTAAAGTTAGAAACTGCCTGATTTAGAGAAATATCAAGTCACTTCTTGTTCAACATAACTTCAAATCTACATTGGTATTTATTTATTGCATGCTTATTTGAACTATTTGTGTACACGTACTTAATTCAGTACAAAAGTAGTAAACGTAATTTCAACGTTTTTTGTGTTAATGTTAAATTCACTCGTTAAATTTAAAAAAATATCAGATATAGTTAATGATATTTAAGGATTAATGTAGTTGATTTGAAAAGCTGAAAATCTGAAAAACTTAATTTTCCTTGTACTAATACATCTACAATTTATAATTTACAATATTTTTGTTTTACTATTTTCATTGCTATTAAGGTAGGTAGGTTTATGATTCAGTAAAACGGTTAGTCATTTCACGCAGAAGTAAAAACACTCATCACTAATTTCTCGAGTTACGTATCCATGCAGAAAAATTTTCCTGATTTACCAAGTATTACACCAAGACGGCTGAAGCGCTGCTGGAGCAGATACGGCACATTAACATGATATTGTACTGTTCCTACGCCGGTCCGTCGTTCGTGTTTCGCCCGCTATTGGCGCTGTGAACATTGTTGCTTCTGCTGCCGGTAGATAGCACAGCCAGCAAACCTCTCACAGTGCGTGTGCCAGTGGGTAAGACATACCCGAACGACCGGTGGAGGCATGATCGAAAAGGAAACACTTAGTCAGTATCAATCGTCGGTTCGAGAAGGTCGGTACGGAGAGAGATCGATCACTCAACGTTGAGTACTTTCTGTCTATAACTTGATGGCCTCCCGCAGAGAGGAGCAGAATCGGCCCGCTACTAGCTTTCTCATTAATATTTCATTATCTACTAATGCTAACTAGTACACTGGAATTGGTACATAATGAAGTGTTAATGAGAAGGCCAGTAGCGGGCTGATTCCACTCCTCTCTGCAGGAGGCCATGAAGTTATAGACAGACAGTACTTTCTTTGCTCTACACTGACTACTTCCCTTCTCTTCCCTTCCCTTCCCTAACTTACCCTTTGCTTCACCAGCGACTGCTCCTCCTGTAGGCAGCGGTAAACGGTGTTCGCTGCGTCGGCGAACGCTCCTATTCTTTAGGCAGCGGTATAGACGATCCTCTACTCGCTTACCAGCGGCCGCTCCTCTTGAGGCAGCGGCGAAGGTTCTATTTCCTCCCCGATCATTTTTTCCTTTTGAACTCAGTTACGGATACCCTGCCGCTCCGGCCGCCGGTCCTATGTCGACTCTACCGATTGGACTACAACAGCCTGTGGTAACAAACACAACAGTAATAGTTAATTTCAATTTAACACAATTCTAATTTTAAGAAGCACTCTCACTGGGTAGTATCCTCCTCTAAGCCTGTAACCGAGGTGCCGCGGCACCCAGGGGTGTCGTAAGTAAGAGCTAGGGGTGCCACGGTAGTCAACGACTATTCGACAATTTTATTAAATTAGGTAATTTAAAAGGAATTCATAAGCAGATAAAAAAAATCAGTTAATAGTTATTGGTGAGAAAAGTTAGAAAGTGGATGCAAAGTTGAACTGAACTCTTAAATCCCACAGAGAATTTCCAAAAACATCAATGTCAGTTTCTTATCAAATTGTTAGTCATTTTATTGGAAATGCTAAACTAAAAATTACTTAAACATTTTATTTGTCTTTTATGGCCATAATGGAGCACTTTAGTCAAATTTAGAAACCTTTTTCCTTGTCATATTCCTTATCTCGGTGTTTTGCCAGTATGCCCTTATTCGGACTGATCTTGCTTGCCAAACTTCCTCTGAAACGACCGGTTTCAGACCCAGCTTGGGTTGGTTCTTCCATCTGATTTTGTTTCAATCTATTTTCCTTATTTCTTAAGATTTTTAATATGTCTATTTTGTTATCTAAATCACTAAAAGTTAATCCGAGTTTGATTATTTCTTTTTTGACATTTCGAATCCATGCTCCTGATGTTACCATTGGAAAGAGTTTTCTAATCATCTTGTTTAAAATCCTGTCTTTAGGTGTTCTGATAAGATATTCAAGAAAAGATATGTTCAAATATATATTAAACTTTATTCAAACCTTATTTATTAAATCTTTATTCAAACCTAATAGCTAATTAAGAATATAATACTACGAGTATTAGGATGCCGTTATGGGCTAGTTCAATTGGTAACGATACCGCGAAAAACAAAACGTTGCGTACCACTGTTCTAGCTATTAAAGACATAATTTTTTTGAAACACATTTTGATCAATTTTGCTAGTTGTTTTTACACAGGTACAAAATTAAAGAAAACAAGTTAAAAAAAGAATATTTTATATTTATAATGATAATTGTTTTTACCGCTTGACTGTTTTATATTGATGTTAATGGAAACGGTGAACAAACTATGGAAAAACAATTTTAAAAATCTACTTTAAAAAACTACTAAAAAGTGACTAAAAAGTCAGACGTATCATAAAAGAAGAGTGGACGTTTAGTTACGGTTCTAATTAATTTGGCATGTAGACCTAATACACGATTGTAATCAGAAACGTAATTCCTTCACCATGGTTGAACGCGTAGTGGTTGGAATATCCGTTTCACCCACGGGATTTGATGGTTGTCTAGGCTTTACAACAAGATTAGGTCTAGTTGGCGGTTGCTTTCTAACGGTTATTATTCTTAATGATCGGCAACTTCTTTATACAATTTATTCGTTACTCGAACAAAGTCATCTCTAACTCCCTACTTATTAAAACAATTTTTTTTAAATATAAATATAATATTTAGAAAACTCTTTTTATTTTTTAAAATATCGACTAAATCTTAAAAATATCTTTTGACGAATATATTTATAGTGATAGTAAATAAATGAAGTTAACTTCAGTTTTAAAAATGTATCAACTTATAATTAATTACTACAATAAAAATAAATAAACCACTTATTTATTTTTACCGCTAAAACTGAAAACGGTAACAAAATCTGGAACCGCGAATACGGAGAGTTCTTTGTATTATTAACAGCCTATATCATTAACTGTTTCTCTTTTATAGTTTGTTTTAAAAGTAAAAGATATATTTTCTATTGTAAAAAAATAAAGAAATGTGAACTAAAAAAAGAAAAAACACAATTTGAATTTCAGTAGACATGGCGCCTACTCTGTTTTGTAGAGCATAAAAAAGAAGTAAATAAGATGATTTTTAAAAAAATTGTAGGAGCTGTTTTCGAGAAAATCGCAAAAAAGTGAAAAATGATATTTTTTAAGATATTTTGTTCACACACACACATACACACACTCAATCAAAAATGAAGTGTAGGCCTATTCGTTAGATGAAATAAGAACCTATGTTGAAAACGATAATTTCATTTTGTTCTGATTTAAACATGCTCTCCTGTGAAATTTACAAATGTAACATAGGCTCTTCTTCCGGACACACCTATACATTTATTATGTTTTTTAATTCATACAAAAATAATGGAGACTGTAAGTTAGAAATACTATTTTGCTGGCACCAGTGAGTCAGCTTTTTAGTAGCTGATTTTCAGAGACGAAGGTTCCTGGTTCAAATCCTAGTAAAAGTACTTTTATATGAATTTAAATATTTGACAGTGGTTACCAGTGTACTTTGATGGTTGTGGTTGAATTAACCATACTCTCTCAGGAATGGTCGGCCTGAGTCTGCACTAGACTACACCTCATACACTTCATCCATATATCTTCTGCTCATTGGGTCAAAGGGTTGCTTATTTTCCTGAATTGAACAGATTGCAACATAAACATATTGAGATTAAAATGAAATTTTTGGCACAGATTGTACTGGGTTGTGATTAATCGTATTGACTATTAAACGGCTTCGGGTTAATATAGGTTAGATTCTGGCAGAATACACTAAAATAATTTTTAGAGATATGCTAAAATATTTCAACTCTACGTATGCTGAAATAACTTCAGTATTTGGTGTGAATATGAATTCCAGCATCAGTTAATTTTCTTTGTTTAAAAATGTTTTTTAACATGAAGTTAACAAATAATGAAGATCAAACCAAGGATAGTCTAAACTTTTGAATAATTTAACCTTTGGATAATACAAATTTAAGATATAATATTAAAGTAACTTATTAGTCAAATATTAAAAATGTTACCTTAGACAAAATAAAAATATGTTTTTCTTATTATTTTATCAATGTACAATTAGGACTTTTATCCTTTTCTTTTCTACTTTTTCTTCTTTTTGGAGAGCTGGGCTCATAATTGAAGATAGACTAAAATTTTAATAAATTTGCTCTCCATCATGAACCACTTTCAAAAGATAGCCGAACTCATTGTTATCGCCTTTTCCCACTAAGTTAATTTAGAATATTCCTTCTTTTGTCAATTTAGTTTTTCTCATTGATAAATGTTTTTCTTTTTATTCTTTTATATATTTTTATATATTGATTGTGTGTATCTTTTTTCGTTACTAATAAAAATGCGTATTCAGAATTCGTTTTTTCATGAACTGAATTAATTACTGGAATGTTTAATAATGTTTTCATTGATATGTAATTAATATCCTTGATAGAAGCAGAAATGCGTAAAAAACTTTCAAACTTTTGTAGTAAATGTAAAAATGATATATTTAAAAAATACTTGTCAGTATTATTAACTAAGAAGTTAATTTCTTCAAGAAAAAAGCAACTCGTAAGTATAAAATTCATTTTTTTTAACATTGTAGGCTATATTATTTTTTCTTGTGAACTTCAGCTTTATTCTATGTGCTCTCCATGCTTTCAAATTATGAACAACCCACTAAGTCAGACTGTCTTATTTATCTATTCAATCAGCTTAAAATTGGTCAATTTTCACGCCATTTGAGTCCACCTAGAAAAACAACTCTAAGGCTGTTTTAAAACACATCTTCAGTACGAAAATTTTACGTACCTACAAGAAAAGAAAGTGCCGTAACATGTAACCATAACATTCATATTTGTATAGTCCCTATAATGTTTAAAAATGAGCTTTGCCGTTGTCCAGATCTGCGTCTTTACTCAATTCAGACTATGAAAAATCAGCTACGTGTATTGAGATAAATTATGAAGTTTAGCACAACCATCTACCCTTGAACGGTGAATAAATAACAGCAAAGAACGGTAATATATAAAAAAGTAATGTTAGACATAAACAAATTTGTATATAATATATAATACATCCGCAGAGATAGTGGTTTTTGACCGGAGGAAACTTTTATTACACCTCAAAGCTAAACATTTTTCAATTTTATAACTAAAAATAATCCTGTCTCCTGGTGTTGAGATAGATTGAATAATACCTTCCTCATTTTTTGAAAATAACGTTAAAATCAATATATCAATATAATTTTAAAAACTCTGGTGTGAAACGCACGATTTTCTCTTGCCAATGAAAATAATGAACAATATAATCTAAAATTAGTAGTAAAATATTTGAAATAAACAATCATGAGTGAAAGACCTAAAATTAAAATCAACCTCAGTTTGGCTTAAATATACGGAAAACACTCTTTCACGCTAAACTAGTCACTGTAGAGAAAAATGCTCTTAATAAAAGTTGTAGATCTTTTAATTTTCTATAAATTTCATCGTACGCTTTTGTTGTACAATTCATGCTAAGGCCGAAATCTTTTTGTTTTATTTATGAAATTCACAATCTGTTAGAAACAATCAGTGAATGTGATATCACAAAATTTGAGAAAAATTAACATGGTATACAAACGTGAGTGGAGACACAGTCCAGTGACAAAACTCCGACGTGAATAGACAAGTGTAGCATTAAGTGCAGCATTTAGAACATTGAAATGGATAGTCAATTACAGTACTACGTTAGTAGATGAGGTCCCGGCTCCATCGACGTTTCAGACGTCTTATTGGATTGTTTGGGAGAGTCTGCGTAGCCAGGTTTGAGATCAATGGGTTATGGTAGTTTACGAGTTTCTTCCTAAATTTTGTATATAGTTTTAAGAAAACGTCATTTATGTAGGGTACGTTTAGGTCTGAGTGTATCGTTTTATTGGTTACATAATAGGGGGCGTTAACTATCCTCCGTAAAAGCTTTGATTGGAAACGCTGAATCTTTGCCAATACCGATGGTTTTGCACAGCAGAAAAGCTGACTGGCATAGCTCCATATTGGTCGAAGGTAGGAGTTGTAAATGGTTAATTTAGACGTAGTTGGTAACTTGGATTTGCGTGAAAGAAGTCTGTACAACTGTTTGAACCTGTCCTGGAGTGCCTTTCTCGTTTTATTTACGTGTACATTCCATGTGAGCCTCTTATCTAGATATAAACCTAGATAACGGACAGATTCAGAAGTGTGAAGTTGAGTGTCATAAAGAAACAAAGGAGGACAGACACGGTTACGCAGGGTAAATAAAACGTGAGACGTTTTTGTAGTGTTGACTTTGATCCGCCATTTAGTGAGCCATGATTCCAGGAGGGAAATATGCTGTTGAAGGACATAAGATACTTGAGCGGGATTATCGGCAGAGTACAAAATTACAGTATCGTCGGCGTACGAAGCAAGAAGTGTATGTGGATGGGATGGTATATCAGAAGTGTAAATAGAATATAAAAGTGGTGCCAAGATAGATCCCTGAGGTACTCCAGCTAGTAGTGGGCAGTAATGATAATCAGCATTCTTTTCAGAGACATAGAAGAAACGTTCCATCAAAAAGGACTGAATTATTAAGTAATAATGGGAAGGAAGAACTTTTAATTTAGCGAGCAGGCCTCTGTGCTAAACCCGATCAAAGGCTTGGCTTATATCGAGAAAAACACCTGCGGCATACGCTTTACGTTCGAGAGCTTCAGCAACATAATCCACCACTCTATGCAGTTGGTGAATTGTAGAATGGTTAGAACGGAAACCAAACTGATGATTAGGAATTATATGATCAGTTAATGGCTTTTAATTTAATCAGTAGATCTTTTAATTTTCTATAAATTTCATCGTACGCTTTTGTTGTACAATTCATGCTAAGGCCGAAATCTTTAAAAAAAAGTTTATTACACATTTTTGTGAAAAAAACAGAAAATCACTAATTACCGCTACAATAAGCGTTATACAAAAATGATTGAAATAAAATTTGTTGATTCTTAAATTCTTTCCAACTTTTATTATGTATACATATTTTGCTAAAATACATATTAAAGCTCCAATCTAAAAGAAAGCAATTTTTAACGATAAAATACCCTTTCCAAGAATTTCAGCAGACATGGCACCTACCCTACCTTAAAGAGCTGAAAAATGTAGTAAATGAGTAGATCTTCAAAAAAATGGTAAGAAAAAGGTAAGAACCAAAATGGTAAGAACCACACACACACCAATCGCTAAAAATATGTTTTTTGGGTTCAGGGGGTCTGAAAACGTGTATATCCGGTAAAAATTCAATTTCGAAAAATCGACATAAAAACAATACTTTCCTTCCTAATATCCATACAGGCAAGAGAAAGTAATAATCTTTTTTTTTTGATTTATTATTAATGTACTTCAAAGCTAAAGTTAAAAAATGTACTTTATCTCCTTGTATTTTTGTTGAATTCTGAAAGTATTATTGTCTATATTTTGAAGTAACTATATCTTTTGAAGTTTTGAAAACTTTCTCATCTTCTTGCTCACTCCTACCTTGTTTTCTTTACCATAGCCTTTATATCCAAAGTCCTCTCGCTCTGTACATAGGACTAACTCCTATCTGGTTGGTAATTGAGAGAGCAACCACATAGCAGCTTTATTCCCCACCACCAACACGCCTCTTCTAGTTGGTCTCATTCTACTCACGTCTCCGACCCTAATGAAAATGCTCCTGTTCTTCCGTACTAACAAGTTTAACACTCCTCACTCCTAAAACCCAAACTCCATACCTCCACTCTATCCTAAAACTAACCCTCTGTAGCTCTCCTTAGAATTACCCCTCTCCAGTTCCACCCACAACTCGACCAACCCCAATTTGCTTCTTATTTTCATAACTTTTCATATGATAATTTGATTTATTAATTCTATTTTAAAATCTCTTATTTTCTGTTTTTATAATAATGATGATGATGATAACACTGAATTACGTATAACAGTGCTGTTCTGAAAATAAATTATACTTTCGACGCAAACTGAGAATTTCTTTTATAAATACACTACAATTATTTGACCTTCTATAATACGCTCACTGATTTTTTTACTTTCTCTTGCCTTTATGAATATATAGGAAGGAAAGTATTGTTTTCATGTTGATTTTTCAAAATCGAGTTTTCAACGAATCTACACGTTTTCAGATCCCCTGAACCCAAAAAACATGTTTTTAGCGATTGGTCTGTGTACGTGTGTGTATGTAAACAAAATATCTCAAGAACAGAAAAACGTACGAATTTGAAATATCAAAGTTAAGTTAGATACTACTACCGGACCCGACAAGAACATTTTCACCAAAATTGGTTAACTAGAAGTAGTAGTTTATTCGCGTCATTTTTAACGTTTTTGCAATTTTCTCAAAAAAGGCTCGTACGATTTTTTTTTAAAAAATCGCCTCATTTACTACATATTTTATGCTCTACATAACAGGGTAGGCGCCATGTCTGCTGAAATTCTTAGGGAGGCTGTTCTCTCGTGGAATTTGTTTTTTTGAGATTGTAGCCTTAATATGAATTTAAAGGGCAAAAGTGTATATAATAAAAGTTGTAGACAATTTAAAAATTTACAACTTTTATTTTAAACTTTGTTTTGTTTAAAGCTTATTTTAGCGGTAATTAGCGGTTTTCTGTTTTTTTTTTCACGAAAATGTGTAAACAAAAATCAATTTTTTTAAGATTTCAACCTTAGTATGCATTTCAATTATGTTAATTTTTTGCATTGACAAGATAAAGTTGTGTGAGTGTTTCACAACAGATTTTTTTTGTTTGTTGTGATCTCTATCCATTCATTTACCATTACCCATAGCGTACGCTAAGACCATGAACGTAATCTTATATATTTAAAAAAAATATTTTTCTCTCTTTAATCTTATATCAAGTCTATAACAGGCAGGTGAAGAGTTAAATTATTTGTACTCGATCTGCTAGTTCCACGGCTACAAACAAAGTTCTGTTTCTTATCATATGGTCAGCCAATCATATGACTGAAGCATTTAAGAACAAAAGAGGTACAGATGTAAAAGACACTAGTCAGAGTTATCTTCTCTGAGAGTAATGAATTTCATTATACAGCCAGACCCTGTGGTGAATGAAGTGAAGGTGCCATTTCAGGGTGGAAAATACATGCTTTTTGGAGGGCCTGGCATGCTGATAAGCATAAGGTACTTTTCCAGTTAGTGAGGAAGGCTGGTGTAAACCACCTGAATCTTTGCTTTACTCAGTAAAACCTCTGGAGGTTCAAACCAGCTATTCTGATGTTGACCTAAACAACTCAAATATTTTTAATAGACAGATCTTGTATTATTACCTCAAGAGACACAAACGTATATATCCGTGGGAAGTAACTATAATATGAGTTAGTAGGTAATACGTAAAATTCAATGATGGTGAAATCATTTTGTATTGTTGAAAAGTTAACGCGTAAGGAAACGTTTGTACGTTATGTCTAAATAATAGATTCGTTTTAACAAACTGTAAGATGTGTCCTCTTTGTAAGAAGATTATGATGACGAGCCATTATTTTAAAGTTTCAAGTTTCGCGTTGAGGAAGAATAATTAAATGATATGCGAGATACTGAATGCATTAAATAAATTATGTGTAATGGAATAATCTAATGAAATCAACAGAGATAAAACTAAATTTCTGTAGAGTACAACGAAAGGCATTGTTTCATTTCTATTGTAGAATGTTTTGATAAAACTATCTTCCATTACTATTTATTAAACATTCTCTTACTATCTCTTTCTCTCGAAAGCTTTACATAGAACTTAAATTTAAATTTTAGCTGAAAGAATTGAAAATAGAATCCCTGGGATGTTTACAATCCAGTTGGTAATACTGACACGAAAGAATGTTTATAGCTGTAGAAAGATACAGAAACCATTACATAAACGGAATGTAAAAGTATTCCATTTTAAAGTATAAAATTTTATTCAAAGAGATAAAATACATTTTTGGAAGTAAATTATTAGAATAAAAAACATTAAGTGACGGATCAGTACTATAGTTCAGAAAATACAAGAAAAATTGAGATAAAAAATGAAAATATTGTAAAAATATAATATATTTTTCATTCAGCTAACGAATTGTGTAAAGAAAATAGAAAATTATTATTTTTTAAAATATACATACATAAGTGTTGTGTGTTGTATCTAGAACGCAAAACTGAGCATGCGGAATAATTACATTAGATTCTGGAGTGCTGTAAATTGGAAGGAATGATCGTATTATTTTAAACTCTGAAATATTTTCCACAATGTAAGCAACTTATTAAACCAATACTTTTAACAAAAATTCAGTAATATCGCACATATTGAAAATTTAAAATTTATTTAACTGTGAAACTCTCGTTGACGTGTTTTTATTGTGCATACGGTGACCTCAGACATTATAACAACCTAGGCTGTATGAACCTACTTATGCTATAATTGCAGACATACGGTTTTATATCAAAATAGGATAATATTATCTCTTTTTTCTGGTCTTATAACGGTTCTAATAAATTGATTGGGTGATGTTCCTTTAATTTTAGGTTTAGGTAATTTTTTTTAAATTTTAGTTTTTTTTTCATTATATTTTGATGTAATGTGTCCGCAGGTTTCCTGGATGTCGCTCAAGCTTTTGACAGAGTTTGGCATACAGGTCTCTTACACAAACTGAAAGAAATACTACCATTTACCTACTACCTTATCATAAATTCCTTCCTATCTGACAGATTCTTTAGAATTCGTTTAGGATCGTCTTACTCAAATTTCTTTCTTGTCTTAGCCGGCGTGCCTCAGGGCTCAATTTTAGCCCCACTTCTCTATTCTGTATACACTTCAGACCTACCGACCCTACCCCAGACCCTCACTGCTACCTACGCTAATGACACAGCGATATTAGCCCGAGACCAAAACTCTATACACGCTTCACTAACACTCCAACATCATCTCAATCTTATACACGAATGGTGTAAAACATGGAAAATAAAACTTAATACGACAAAATCCCTTCACGTAACTTTCACACTCCGTCATGGTGATTGCCCACCAGTATGCATAGACAATGAACCTCTCACAAAGACAGATACGGTCAAGTATCTCGGTCTGACTTTCGATAAACGACTAACTTGGAGCACACATATCAAACGGAAACGTTTATTACTGAATTCCCGACTTAAACTTCTATGTTCCCTACTTCACAAACGATCAAAATTACCAATGGCACAAAAATTACGCATATATTGTTCTCTTTTGAAACCTATTTGGACCTACGGATCCCAAATCTACGGTTCAACCAAACCCTCTAACTTGCAACGAATTCAAGCATTCCAGTCAAAAACATTACGCCTTATAGCAAATGCACCTCTTTACGTTAGCAACAAAACCTTACATACAGATTTGAAAACACCACTTGTACAAAATTCCATTGAATACCTATACAAACGCTTTCACGACAAGTCACATGAACACGAGAACCCCCTGGTGCGTTCACTTTCCTCCGTCCATTTACCTGATAATCCCCCTAGACGCCTTAAAAGACGCTGGAGTAGAGATCTGCTAATTTGATATACAAATTTCATTCTTGGGGAGGCACCAATGGGGGCCCTACCCCTCTCATGCCTATCATGTCATTTACATTATTATCATAATCATCACATTTGCTTGTTGTAACGTTTTACAGTTGTAAATAAAGAATTAAAGAGAAAAAAAAAATTATATTTCGAACTAACTTAAATTGCCTGCCGCATTGGCGTACTTGGTAACGTGCTCGCCTCTTATCATGTGGTCTTGGGTTCGAATCCCATTTAGGCACGGCATATTTTCATACGTTACGAAAAATCATTTCATCCTTCACCGTCTGCATTATCAGTAATTGCAGAACAGTCGGGCGTTAAACAAAAAAAAACATTTAAATTATACAAACCCTTAAAAAAATTTAAAAAAAATTACTGTAATAAAACTTATAAGCATTATTTTATCTGGTAACCAAAAACACGCCATCGTACTCAAATGTGTTTCCCAATAATATTTCCTGGACATAAAAGCTACAATAAAACCAATACAGAATGGCAGCGGACAACAAATTTTTAAAGTTTGTGAAAAATATATTTTATTAAGTAGTTCTAACGGTAATGAATTTTAAAATTCTTTTCAAAAATTTCTTCAATATATTCTTTTTCTTATATCGTTTACATACTAAGGTTAAATTATTTCTCTTTTTTCCATTTTTTTGGACCATTTCTTAGTGTAATTTAAAACTTTGGTATCCTTAAGTATTTCTTTTTGTGTGTTTTTAATTGTTTATTTTATTTTATTTCTCGTTTTTCTGAATAGTAAAACTATGTCAATAGACATCAGAACGATATCTAAGTATGTAATTTGTTTTCTTTATTGTTCGTTGTTTGTTCAAGGTTTTGACCATTGTTCACTTTTCAGTTGCAATTAAAAATTGTAAGTTAAAAAAAGTCTGTTAATAATACTATGCTTCATCTATTTACTCAATTTCATTTTTTGTTGTTTTATACCATTAGTCGTAAGTTTATAATTTATTACACCAAAATATTTTATTGTAAAATCACATTAAAAAGTATATTGAAGGGGATATATAAAACATAGGCCTATCACTACTTGGAACTTCCCACACCAGAATTCTTTCTTCTCATTTATTCAATTTTTTATGACGGTTATCGGATGAATTACTAAAGCGTAATGAGAGAGGAATTAACCTCAACATAGTAGGAAAGCCGCCCATAACAGGCAGGTGGAGTGTTAAATTATTTGCACTCGATCTGCTAATTCCAAGGCTACAAAAAAATGCTGTTTCTTATCACATGGTCAGCCAATTATGTCACTGAAGCATTTAAGAACAAAAGAGGTACAGATGGAAAAGACACTAGTCAGAGTTATTCTCTCTGAGCGTAATGAATTTCATTATACAGCCAGACCCTGTGGTGAATACAAAAAGTACAAAAAGTCACTGTAAGAAGAGGTACAGGTGTAAAAGACACTAGTCAGAGTTATCTCCTCTGAAAGTAATAAATTACATTATACAGCCAGACCCTGTGGTAAATGAAGTAAAGGTGTCAATTACAGGGTGAAAAGTAGATGGTTTTCGGAGGGCCTGGCATGCTGATAAGCATAGACTACTTTTTTACTCAGTGAGGAAGGCAAAGTAAACCACTTCACGTCTCGTTTTACTTAGTAAAACCTCTAGAGGTTCAAACCAGCCTTTCCGGCTTTCCAGCTTTCTTTGGCTGTTGACCTAAATAACAACAGTGGGTAACTATGCTTCATCTATTTACTCTTTTATATTGAAGGGATCCCCCCTTCAGATGGAAAAGACACTAGTCAGAGTTATTCTCTCTGAGCGTAATGAATTTCATTATACAGCCAGACCCTGTGGTGAATACAAAAAGTACAAAAAGTCACTGTAAGAAGAGGTACAGGTGTAAAAGACACTAGTCAGAGTTATCTCCTCTGAAAGTAATAAATTACATTATACAGCCAGACCCTGTGGAAGTGATGTAGGTTTTTACCTACATCACTTCACAATTTGTTCAACAACGCTGGCTAACTAACAATACGGTAGCTGGTATAATTATAAATACAAATTATAATTATAATTAGAAATTGTAATTATAATTACAAATTCTTACTTACAAACTACTATAGATCCTTCTTAGAGGATAAAAAATACAATAGATGTTGTTTAGGTTAACAGCCGAAAGGCTGGTTTGAACCTCTTAGAGGTTTTACTATGTAAAAACGAGGAGTTTGGTGGTTTACAATTTTTACTGTTATAAAAATGCTTTTTGCAATGATATTTTTAAAATATTAAATATTTTCAAATGTTTGATTATACAATAAGATTATCTTTTACTCGTTGTAATACATTATATTAAACTAATGTACGCCTAAATACATCAAATTAATAATAGGTGCCCTTAAGGTAATAATAACACAAAGGCTTTATCTAGATGCCAATCACACAAATTACTACATCACTTCACGTCAAATTGATGAAACCTACAACTAATTTGATTTAATCTAATCTTACGTGGCAAATAACTTGTTACAAGAACGACCTCTATACTATAATTAATAACTTTAAACCATTATAATTTAGAAATTTCATTAAAAATACCATCAAAAGTTTATTTACATCAAAACTGTCTTAAGAATCAAGAGTGACAGATGTGAAATTATTGTGACGTTTATTTCGGGTTCATTTAGGATATAGTTATTTTTAAATAACAAAACTTCCTTTAAAATTTATGACAATTCTTTATTTACAAATTAATTACTTTCATTAATTATTATAATTAAACAACTAGAAAATTACAACAAACTATTTAACTTAAAAAACACTAAATATCATACACAATATTCTAAAACCTAACCAAACCTTGAGAAAAACTTAACTAAAACGAAATATGGCTTTTTACGATTAATTAATTAATTCTTACTTACAACCTGATAACAATACTAATTGTCCTTCATGGACAAACTGCATCAATACACGACATACATACCAGTTTTTACCTACATCACTTCACAATTTGTTCAACAACGCTGGCTAACTAACAATACGGTAGCTGGTATAATTATAACAAACTACTATAGATCCTTCTTAGAGGATAAAAAATACAATAGATGTTGTTTAGGTTAACAGCCGAAAGGCTGGTTTGAACCTCTTAGAGGTTTTACTATGTAAAAACGAGGAGTTTGGTGGTTTACAATTGCCTTCCTCACTGAGTGGAAAAGTATGCTTATCAGCATGCCAGGCCTTCCGAAAAGCACCCACTTCACTCTGCAAATGACCCCTTCACTTCATTCACCACAGGGTCTGGCTGTATAGAGAAATTCATTACTTTTAGAGGAGATAACTCTGACTAGTGTCTTTTACACCTCTACCTCTTCTGTTCTTAAATAGTTTAGTCATATACTTGCCTGAATATGTTAAAAGAAACAGAACGTTTTTTGTAGCCCTGGAACCAACAGATCGAGTGCAATAAATTTAACACTCCACCTGCCCGTTATGGGAAAACAATAGAAAAATACAACGAAATAAAAATTTTTATTACTTTCTTTTGTACATAAGAAAGTCACTTACGAGTACACACAAAAACTGCATTGACAAAACAGCATCGCCTAGCCGGTGTATGTTACAATATTTTAATTCAATATTAGAAAGAATTTTTCTTTGTTTTATTTGTACGTTAAATTAATTTTTATTTTTTGAACATGATTAATTTGTAAATCCTCATTGCATAATATTTTTCAGTCTATAATATGTACAATTTTCCGGAATATTGTTAAGTTTTTTGTATCTCAAAATTTTTTTTAAATATTTCCTTCTTTAAGCTGTACTTTACCATTTATTTAAATAAAGGCTAAGTTAAAAGAGTTTTCGTAATTTTATCTCGTTCTAATGGCAACTTCGTAAACTGAAATTTAACTACACAATTTTCTTATTGTTTAATGAGATCTCTTGCGTTGTAGAATCAATAGGTTAAATAAATCTTGTTAACTTAATTGATTATTACACATTTTAAACTTTAGAGAGAAAAAGGTTGTTAGCCGGGATGATTCAACTTGATGCTAATAATCTAGACAGCAGTTGGAAAGATTCTATAAAAATATAACGAGAATTTTTGATGAGGTAAAATTTGATGACATAACAATAACGAGCAACAAAATTACAAATTTAATTAGGTCTACGTAAAATAATGACATCTCATTAAACTTTCTTTCTAACTTGCAATCTTTATGTCTCTCAATGGATTTCTATAAAAGTGGATACAAATAGCATGTTTGCTACAATAGATAGAAAATAAATCTCAAAGTAGTCTATCCTTTTTATAGGACTTAGCTTCTGCTTCTATGACAACATAATGCATATAAACACTTCGTTTGAAATATTAATTTACGGTTAGAAAACGGATTGATGAAGAAAAGTACAGATTCAACTAACTGTCATTCACCGTGAAATTTTCTATTCATGTTTTATTAAAAATGATTAAAATATCTTCGTTCCCTTTCCACTATTTCCTTCATGGTTTAACAAAACAATTCACAGGGTATTAGCAATAAATCTTATACGATGCTGCCTTCATGGTCATTGGTTAGCGTGCTACGCTGCAAAGCGGAGATCCGGGATCGATTCCCGGCCAAAATCTGAAAAATGATTACTCGTTTAAACCCTCCATTCTTAAATCCAGAATAATCGCTAATAGCCAAGCCATAGCGTATCTCTTCTATACGCTATGGCCAAGCTGTTGATATGACTTTAAAACAACGGAAATCAAATCTAATACGAAAGTTCCGTGTTAAACACTCACACTACTTTATCTTTCCTGTAAATTATGAAAAATATTACCTATGTTCGACCATAAGTAAATAAATTAAAATGAAAAACATTACCTAATTTTAATAATGAGTCATTGAGCAAAAACAAAAATCAAACTCTGAAGGACTTGAAAATACAAAAAAAATCACTAATTGACGCTAAGCTAACCTCTGTAGCAAAAATGCTTGAATTAAAACTAGAGCTTCTAATTTTGTTGACGATTTTGATGAGGCAAACACAGAAAATCACTAATAATTGGAGCTTAACAATACGTTGTAGGAAAAACGCATGAAATAAATGTTGTAGGTTTTTAATTTTCTACAATATTGGCCTATATTATACGCCTTTTTCTAAAATTCATACAAAAAATAATAATATTAATATTAGGCCTATATTATACGCCTTTTTCTAAAATTCATACAAAAAATGTAGTAAATGAGACGGTTTTTAAAAAAATACGTAGATGCCGTTTTTGAGAAAATCGCAAAAAGTGAAAAATGACACGAATAAACTACTGCTTCCGGTTGACCGATTTTGATGGAAATGTTCGTGTCAGGTCCGGTAGTATCTAACTTCTAGTTTCAAGTTCGTACGTTGTTCCATTCTTGAGATATTCTGTTCACAAACACACACACATCAATTACTAAAAACATGTTTTTTGGGTTCAGGAGGTCTGAAAACGTGTAAATGAAAACTCAATTTCGAAAAATTGATATGAAAACTTTACTTTTCTTCCTATATATTCATATAGGCCAGAGAAAGTAAAAATAAATAAAGTTTATTCGCCTTAAGGATAGTTAAATTGGTTCTAAGTTTTCTTTATAGAATTCAGTCCATTGAAAGTTATTATGGAAGTTTAGGTTCCTATACAACACAAGTGCATTATTATACATGTCAAATACAAAACTCCATAACTGGTAAATATCAAGAATAAGGGGCTAGTATAACTTAATATAACTTTGAAAATATATACCAAGAAATACAAATGAGCTAATAGTAGGGCCTATATTACTTTTATATACGAGTACAATGACTCTGTAATTAGTAAAAGTAATCCCCCAAATATCTTGGCTTAAAAATATAAACATAACAGAACAATATTTAATATAAACATAAACAGAAAAGTAGGAGACAACTTCTTCTTCTTTTTCTGTCTTTCAAGAATTAGGCATCTCTGCCTGTTTCATACTCTCAAATCTGCCCATGTCTTCCTCGGGCGTCCTCGTTCTCTCCTGCCCTCCGGCTTACAGCCCAGTGTCTGCTTAGGTATCCTATCCTCCCTCATACTGTTCATATGCTCTAACCACTGAATTCTGTTCTGAGATACCCTGTCGCTTATAGAGAAGATATTGAGTTCTTTCCTTATTTCGGTATTCCTGTAACGATCTTCTTCACTACACTCATGCCTATGTTGAAAAAATTTCATTTCAGATGCTTCCAATCTACTCTCCTCTCGATACCCAAGTTTCACTCCCATAGAGTAGTGTCAGTACTGCTAATGTTTTACAAAATCTCACCCTCATGTTTTTGCTGGTGCTAATTTTTAAGATGTGAAGGATAGTTCTGCATATTTGCTGAAATCGATGTATCATATTGTAAGCAACTTTATCCTGTTGGTATGTAATGTTGCAACCTAGATACTGAAATTTAATTTCAGAAGCTTGCAAGCTACTCTCTTCTCGCTTTGATAGCACTGGAGACAACTTAATTCAAAATTTACACAACATTATTGAATACTAGGAAAACTATAAATACATTAAAAAAAAATTATACAAAACTATTTGTAAACCAATTTAAATGTACGGGATCCGTTTAGTCCCAGGGCTACAAAAAATACTTCTCTCTCTTATCACATGGTCAGCCGTTTGTATTACTGAAGCATTTAAGAACAGAAGAGGTAAATATGTAAACTAACACTAGTAAACTAAACACCAGTCTAAACACTAATCAGAGTTATCTCCTTTGGGAGTAATAAATTTCATTATACAGCCAGACACCGTGGTGAATGAAGTAAACGTGTAATTTGTAAGGTGGAAAGTAGATTCTCTTCGAAGGGCCTGGCTTGCTGATAACCATAATTTTCCGCTCAGTGAGGAAAATCACCTTACTCCTTAATTTACTTAGTAAAGCCTCTAAAGGTTCAAACCAGCCTATCATCTGATGACCGAAACAACACGGGATCCCTTTGTGGTGGACAGTAAGCAACTCAAACCTAGAAACCAAGCGAAGGTTTTATCTAATTAAGTTAAAATATACATACGACAGATGAAATATTTTACTGTATATAACAGTTTGGCTCCGGTAATACTTTAAGTTTAAGCTTAATAGGTGAATTATGTAATATTTGATTAAAATTATCAGTTGACACACTTATTGATCATAAACTTTCTTAAAGTTTTAAAACTTCTCTATCTCTCATAAAATTGTTTTAATTTTTCCAAACATTCAACTGTTATGGTTTACCAAAGACAGTAAGTAATTTAACTTAAGTTCTTTAAATAGACTAACTCAAAATAAAACAAATCAGTTTTTAAGAGGATATAAGTTGATTACGAAATTCGTTAACCGTTCTTTTAGCGCGCCAGTAGATCTAAAACTGTAGTTAAACACATAAATAAACTTAATAAAATAAAGAGATAGTGAAATAATTGTTTAAAGTTTTAGGTTGATTTGAATAAGTTTTTTCAAAGAAAATTCATGTAACAATGGCAATGACAACAGGTTAATTAAAATTTTATTAGTTACAACGAACAGTAAGTACATCATTTAATAATTTCATCAGAATTAATTGAATATTTAAGTGAGTTTGACTTAACAAGGGAGATAAATTGAATTTAGTTGAGCTAATAAATACTTAAGTAAGATTATAAAATTACTTATTAAATCCGGTCATAAAATATTACACGGTTATAAAATGAAGTGAAATATTTTGGATTAGTTTGTTAACGATTGTATAGAGTAGTAATTAATAGATTTAGAATTTTATGTACATCAATTTAATGTTAATGTGTTATAAGCTCGTTTTGAAAGTTATTATACTATTTTGAATAGTATTCAAAGAGTGTAAACAATTTTAGGCTCCAAAATGTTCAAGTAGGCTAAAAAGTAACAACATTATAGGCATCAGACGAACTAATGTCCCATAGCCGAGCGAGTGAGAGGGAGATATGTGGCATAACCACGCATGCGCTCAAAGGTCTTTATCGTTATAATCCAAATCTGAAAACACACTACAGTCGGTATCTTGCTTGTTAGTTTACTGCGTGCATTAACGCTTGCTCACAACAATTATACGACAATGTTATTGGAATGGCGCGTATGGCTTGTGCGAGTGAGAGCGTTATGCATTCTCTCACTCCCACGGCTAGGGGACATTAGTTCATCTGAATACTAAACATGCCAGATAATTTTAATTTTGTATATATTTCCCGGTAATTTGCAATTTTAAATTGATGTTTTAAAAATAGTTATTTTTCACTTGTTCAACGATTTTTATCAAAAATTATCATAATATGTATTGAAACAGAATTTTTAATTCCGTTATTGACTTAGAGGAGGAGGCCACGCAATGACAATGTTCCAGAACAGTCAATAAATTATGTTATTTTAAAATTTAATTACTTTTTTAATTAATAAATCGTTGATATAATCCTGAACATCTTTATAATTTCACTCGTCTTGGTTGGATTAGTGGTAGATTGAAAGTCTGTGAATTTATGGCACAATAATAGCATTTGTCACCGATGTATGGGATAAGTCATCGTATAATGTTTTATTGAATACATAACTTGGAGAATCAGGAATTAACCAATTTACTTTGAAAACGTTCTATTCGTGAAATGACTGAAGAATTTGCACCGTTAGATATCTGGCTACCATACATTCTTATAGGTTGAAGTTTTACATTTTACATTAGGTGTTCCGAAGTCATGAGGAATTCTAATCACTTGGTGAAAAGTAAAATTAACTGTTTCAGTCAATCATTTAGTAATTTTTGCTTATGGTTGAACGTCAAGCTGGTTTTACGTCAATCAAAATGGTTAACGTTTTAGTCAACCACAGTTTTTTCACATCAGTTTTTTCACTGTCACAATGGGTGGGCATCGATCCAAACCCCTGATGATTCTAAACCACTTTGAACGTCTCAGGAAGTAGCAAAAAATTACGTTTATGCTGTCAAATAAAAGAGGAGAAAACATCGAATTTAGTCGGTCTATGTGGCTGTAAGGAGAGAGCTCTTCTCCTATATAGGTTCATCGTAGGACTGATAACACCCATGAGTAAATTTTTTAAACTATCCAGAGAACCAAAAAAAAGTAGGACAGGAAAATCGGAAAAAGTATTGGAAATAAAAAATGAAATTAAATTATTTTAAATAGAATCCAGTCCAATTAACTGTAGAAAGGGATATAGATTGGAGAGAGTGCAAGAGGATTTTAGCGATGGATAAAAGAGAATTCAGAAGTTTTAAAAATGCAAGGTATCTGACGCTACAGACAGTACGGATTAATAAAGAAGAAGAAGGAGGAAGAGAAGGAGCGAAAGAAGAAGAAGAATGAGAAGGAGGAGGAGAAGAAGAGGAGGAAGAAGACAAGTTATTAATAAAAATAAAACGGGAAAATAATTAATAAAACAATAGTACAAAAGATATTAAAATAGTCAACGGCCGAATGAATAAATGAATGTGAATATTATTAGTTAGTTGAAATATAAAGTGTAATTAAACTAAAAATTGTATGTAATTACCAAAATAATTTTTATCTTAGCGTCAAAACTTTAAAGAGAATTTTTAAATTATTAGACTACGATGTTTTTCGAGAGTTTACATATTTTTAATTTTATTATAATGTTGTTTAGCTATATTAATTAATTATTTGTGATAACACGTGTAGAATTAAAATGTGAAACTTTAACGTTATATTTAATTTTACAATATTTTCACAATTAAAATACATTCTAAATCAACAAGGAAATATTTTTAAAAATACTAATGGAAGTTTACGAAATAATATATTTAAATTATAATTTCAATATATTCAAGAACCATCCATATGGATTGTGATAAAATTACTAATTAAATTTAAAAAAGAATATTTTATTTTTTCTCTTTATTTGAAAGTAGAAACTTTTCGTTAATGTCGAGTTGAAGAAGAGCTTGTTTTTATTAAAGAAAATTCCTTCTCGTATAGACCAATATTTTAACTTAACTGGAAAATACTGTATCGTAAATAGAGTGAGTCAGTTTTATCGGGGATGCTGCTATTTAAAAGTTTCTAAATAATGCCCTATAAAATACAATTTAACATTATGGCGTATGCCTACTCAGATAAATGGACTTCTAAAACGCTCTTGTTTTTTTTAACTTTATCACTGTTGAATATTACCATGAAAAGATAATGAAACATCAAATATAGTAAAATAGTTTTTCATTAACATCAATGAATAACCCAAAATTTTTGTATGATACATTTTGTTTATTTTTATATTTAAAAAAAAATGTGTAGTTTAACTGAAGCCATTGATTTTAAACGTGAAACCGTGATTTATTTTTATAAAATGATTTGTTGTTGTGTGCTCTTTAGGTCATCGCCCAAAAAACTGGTTTGAACCTCTAGAACCTTTACTAAGTGAATTGAGAAGTGAGGTGGTTTGCCATAGCCTTCCTCACTGAGTGAAAAAGTATGCTTATCAGCGTGTCAGGCTCTTGAAAAAATATGTACTTTTTACCCTGCAAATGACATCTTCACTTCATTCACCACAGGGTTTGGGTCTATAATCAAATTCATTACTCTCAGAGGAGATAACTCCTAAAAGGCTAGTAAAAAACTAGTGTCTTTTACACCTCTACCTCTTCTGTTCTTATATGCTTGTCATATAATTGACTGACCATGTGATAAGAAACATAACTATTTTTGTCGCCAACAAAAAAGCCGGCTGTTTTATATTATAAACTTACTCAGCACTTTTAGAAAAATAAACAAAGAATTGGCCTAAATAATATTTTTGAATTCCATTTTACTTTCTGTTCCAGAAAAACAATTAAAAAATGAATATGACTCGCTATTATGAAAATTTTAGATAAAAAATTTATTGTAGTCAAAACATAATTATCCCTTTTACACTAGTATTACATTATCAATATGTAACAATAGTATTACATTATCAATATGTAACAATATTTCTTAGGCGTTTTGTATAACGATTGCACTTCAACTTAGAATAGTTACATTCACATAGCTTAGCAGTTAGAAACAGATTTACTGCGACAGTCTTACCGGTAAATCACTACACAATAAATTTAGCTTTTCACTCGTTACTAAAGAAAACTAAAACATACATCATACTGAGCAAACAAAACAAAATGTCTTAATAATGTATTCTATCCATCCAAGAAGTTTCGGAATTCTGCTGTTTAGGAGGTGAAATAACAAAGGATGTAGATGCACAAAAATTATATAAAAAGTAGAATTGCTGAAGCTAGAAGGGCTTTTGAAACGAAAATCAGCTTACTGACTACAAACAATGATTTACAGATTAGGAAAAAATTCTTAAAACACTATGTTTGGAATTAAGCACTAGACAAGATCGAAACATGGTGGATAGAGGCTGTAGAAAGAAAGAGAAAAAATCTTTTGAAATGTGGTGTTATAGGAAAACGTTAAAGATTAATTGGGTGGAAAAAATAAGTAATTTATAGGTTCTGAGACGAGTGGTTGAAAGAAGTACATGGAAACATCTTAACAGAAGAAGGGATAGGCTAGTGAGGCATATCTTAAAACATCCAGGTATTGTTTTATCAATAATGTAGAGTAATATTGAGGGAGTGAATTGTAGGGAGAGACAAGGGTTAGAATAATTAAAGCAATTACAAAAGATCTAGGTGTTACAGGTATGTAGATATGAAACGACTTGCGCAAGGTAGAACCGCTTGGAGGAGTGTATCAAACCAGTCGAGAGCAATGACAAAAAAAATCAGTATTTATGATATTAAATGGATAATATTACTAGTAGGAAAATTTTTAGACCAAAAAAAATTAAAACTACCTGAACCATTTTATTATCAAGCTATCTAAATATTAGTTTAGCCTAATAGATTACTTTGTTAACATATTCATCATAACTTGTTACATTAGCAGTTTAAAAAACGAAACTACGCTGTATTGTACAGAAGTACATTGCATCTGTTACAGACAATAGAACACCATCCGTGCACTTTTACATCTCTTTGTCCGATTTTCTCTTACATTTTCTACTTTTTATTCACTTCCTCTCTCATAGAAAAAGCAAAGTGTATTTAAAAAATCCATTCTTGAATTTAGTAGTATATAAAACTATACTATTGTTGAAAGCTTTGTTGCAATAGAAAATATATTTTCTCTGCAACATGTCCCATAACTGTCATTGACATTGGAAAGTAGGTATCTACGCTGAAAAACAAAAAATATATTTTCATTGTTACTTTGTTACGATATAATTATTTTATACTAATTAATTCAGGTACTAATGACGTAAATTAATGACATTATTAATTAGTTTTTCTATTCATTATAATCTATTGGACTACGACTAAGCTGTCACTTCCTGCAGTCTTGTCAATCAATCTATGAATCGATTAACGATTCCCAATAAAAACAATATGAAGATAACGAACCCTCATTGGGAAACTCTCAAAACAATTTTTTTACATTTTTCTACTTTTTTAAACAAAATCAACTTAAAAGAGAAAAGAACAAAATTAGAAAGTTCAAAAATTTTTTTAATTAAATTTCATAATTGACGTTTTCTTAAAACTCTATAGAAAATTTAGGAAGAAACTCGTGAACCACCATAATCCATTGACCTCAAATCTGGCTACGCAGACTCTCCCAAACAATCCAATAAGACGTCTAAAACGTCGATGGAGCCGAGACCTCATCAATTAACGCAATACTGTAATTGCCTATCCATTACAGTGTTCTAAATGCTGCACTTAATGCTACACTTATTTATTCGCGTCCGAGTTCTGTCACTGGGCTGAGTCTCCGCTCACATTTATTTATCATGTTATTTTTTTCAAAGTTTTGTGTTATCACATTCACTGATTGTTTCTAGCAGATTGTGAATTTCCTAAAAAGAGAAAAAAAGATTAAATTTTTAAAGAATGTTATGGATAATGTTATGTTTATGTCCTTGCTATGTTCATTTAAATTCTTATGAAATACACGACTAATCTCAATGACAAGTTTGCAATAAGACACGTTAAGGACTAGAAACTGTTCAGTAATTTCGAATCATACCAGTTATTATGGATGATCTGTTAGATTCTATAATGTTTTTACAGCCAACGATTTTAGTTTTAGAAAATATATATATTTAATTTTTTTTCCTATTATTTTAAAACCATCTTGCAAATCTCGTCACACAAGCACCGTCATCGTGCCTGTTAGGTATGGTAGAGTAAAACATTCTGAATTTATATTTTATAAAGACATTGTTTTAAGTTAATCCATACCAATCAGCAACTGCTTGAATGTTAGCTATTGCAGTTTTCTTTGAACTAGGAAAGTGGTTTTTAACTTTCTAGTAGTTATTGGATCCCTGTAGGTAATTAAATCTATTTAATCTAGCAGGCTACTACTAGATGGAAGTGGTAAAAATACATAAACATAATAATATGAAGTGTACAAATTTTTGAAAACTTGTTTTATTTTAATTTTAATATTACAAAATTAATATAGTGGTCAGCGCAACTGGCTTCTATGCCACGGATTCCGGGTTCGATTTCCAATCAGGTTTGACATTTTTTTATCTATCACATCATATGCAGAACCAAGACATATTTATTGGATACATCAATAAAAAAATTCATTTTTGCTACCACTTAACAATTATGTAAACAATTTGGCATCTATGCTTCATTTGAAACAAACATACCCAAAGCCACTTAACCTGAATATGCATTGTGACATTTTTCGAATCTCTCTGAATAAACATTTTGTATAAGCAAACAAAATTACATCGATAGTTCATAAACCATGGTTGACTTCATAATCATCTATCTCTCTACTATGTTTAACCATAGTAAACATCGTTTTCATTTTATTTTTGTCATTATAAAATGTGAGAATGAAGAGGAATAATTTTTTTTTTCTCTTTAATTTTTTATTTACAACTGTAAAATGTTACAACAAGCAAATGTGATGATTATCGTGATTATGTAAATGACATGATAGGCATGAGAGGGGTAGGGCCCCCATTGGTGCCTCCCCAAGAATGAAATTTGTATATCAAATTAGCATGTCTCTACTCCAGCGTCTTTTAAGGCGTCTAGGAGGATTATCAGGTAAATGGACGGAGGAAAGTGAACGCACCAGGAGGTTCTCGTGTTCGTGTGACTTGTCGTGAAAGCGTTTGTATAGGTATTCAATGGAATTTTGTACAAGTGGTGTTTTCAAATCTGTATGTAAGGTTTTGTTGCTAACGTAAAGAGGTGCTTTTGCTATAAGACGTAACGTTTTTGACTGGAATGCTTGAATTCGTTGCAAATTAGAGGGTTTGGTTGAACCGTAGATTTGGGATCCGTAGGTCCTAATAGGTTTCAAAAGAGAACAATATATGCGTAATTTTTGTGCCATTGGTAATTTTGATCGTTTGTGAAGTAGGGAATATAGAAGTTTAAGTCGGGAATTCAGTAATAAACGTTTCCGTTTGATATGTGTGCTCCAAGTTAGTCGTTTATCAAAAGTCAGACCAAGATACTTGACCGTATCTGTTTTTGTGAGAGATTCATTGTCTATGTATACTGGTGGAATAAATTAAATTTAAAATACATGGGATGTACTAGCTGATTGGTGGGAACTCTTCACTCTCTCTTTATAATAAGTTGCTGCTTTACAAAATGTTAAACCACTTTGGTTGTACGGCGTTCAACTTTGGGGAACTACCAGCAGAAGTAACATAGAGGTAATTCATAGGTTCTAGAATAAGGTTCTTCGGGCTATAACAAGAGCGCCATGGTTTGCAAGGAATGCAGAAATACAACATTATTGCAACCTTCCTGATGTAAGGGACGAAGTCAGGCGTTTTAATAGAAAATATCAAGCAAAACTTGAAAGTTACAAAAATGAATTAGCCATAAATCTTCTAAACAATGCAGAAGAAGTTAGGCGCTTGAAACGTTACCATGTTTTGGACTTGTCTGAAAGAGTTTAAATGCACAAAAATTATAGAGAAAAGTATTCCATACTGTAAAATGTAAATATCTTTGTACATAGTAATTTTCTCTTTGAACACATGAGTAATTGATAATAAAAGGTACTCAGGGTAATGAGGCCTCAATTTGTGATTTGTAAATTCAAAAGATTTGTTTATAGTTTATTTTTAAAAACTGATTGCAAATAAAGTTAATTTTTTAAAAAAATTATAAAATGTTTGCGTTTATTATTATAATTTTTGTCGTAGTAATTTTGTAACTTTTTAATTTTTTCTATTTCATGTAATTGTATAAATTTTTAATTTTTTCTATTTCATGTAATTGTGTAACTTTTTAATTTTCTTGTAGTTATTACTAATGACACTGTTGTTAATGCAAACTGCGAATATACATAAAAAACTAAAAATTTGTTTCAGAAGTTTAAGTAATTCTAAATACTACGTTTTGAGTCAAAATTGTAATATTTGTTTATTTCCAATTTCGTTAAAATGATAAACCTACATTATAATATTTTCCGTAAATACAAGTATTAAAATAATATTTCAAAACAGTATTTTTACTGTAAATTTATTTGTGTCTATAATTTTATATTAAATGAAAATTTATACTAAAAGCTAAGTTATAGACGGAGAGGTTTTCCAAATAAATGTAATGGTTTTATTATCAAAAATTTAAATAAATTAAAATTTAATACACCCATTTTTACTTTTATGCCTACATATTTCTAATTATTTATTCATGAAACACATGAAGCGTAACTGCAAACAAAATTTTGATGAGACTCATGCGTTCAGTTTATTAACTTAACACACTACTTTACATCACACATACATGAAAATAAATACAAAAGTTACAAAAACTGAAAAAGTACTAAAAGACTAAAAATATTTAGGAAAGTTGGCAAGTAAAATTGACTTTAAACAAGATTGCACTTAACGTGATAGTAGATTTACGTTGCGTTAGACAAATGAGCATTTTTAGGGGTGTAACGTCTCTGTTGAAAGGGGTTGAGTCAGTAAATCATCCCTTAAGTTTTATTCCTACTTTTATATTCACATTTTACAACAATAGAGCTAGAATAGTACCCATAAAAATAACGTCGATCTGAACATAATAATGTTTTAATAGCGGATGATTTTATTCATATGATAATTTTGTCATAAAATTGATGAATACCATTAATTTATTGATAAACCATAAATTTATGAATTATTTTGTACCATTGATTGTAAATTTTACCTGAGCTATGTTACAGTCTGTTACTATCATCAGTGGAATGTTGCACGAATTTCAAAAGGTGGACAACGTTTTTTAAAAAAAATTAATTTATTCTACACCACCTCCGTGGCGTAGTGACAAGGGCGCTAGCCTATTTGACAGTTATACTATAATTATTTTTTACATAGATTAAAAGGTGACTAATAACAATAACTTACATATTAAACCGCGTTTTCTTCATAGAATTTTTGGTTATGTTCACCGGGCCTGGTCCAATCCAATACGGTTGAACGAGTAACAACTATTTTTACAACTAATTCATATTTTCCAATATTTGTTTTTTTTATTTATTTATTTAAGGTTGCATTGACTACAAGGTCATTAGCAACCACGTTACATATAAATACATGTAGTATAAAATTTCCAAAGAAGACATAAACAAACACAATAAGGTCATATATATAAAAATATAATGAAAAATTAGTAAGGTTCAATTAAAATTTAGACAACATAAAAATAAAAAATTGAATGACACAATGAAAAATAACATATGTGATTTTACAAATTATATCAAATCTGAATTTTAAAAATTTTAGTGTGTTTTGAACGTTACTAATATTATAACTACCATGGTCATCGTCATTTTTAGCTTTAAGAACTTTATGTTTCAAGGTGTTAATTCACAATACTTGTTTGATTTGATTTTATTTTCTTCTTCACAGTTAGTCACTTTTGAAACACTCTGAGTATGGTTTATAATTATTTTCATTCTAAAAATATTGCTCAAAATTTCCTCATCTTTGCTTTAAGATTGTAATAACATTTATTAAAATAACTGATTGCAAAAGAATTACACTGTTTAAAACCTGTTTTGCCCGTTTTTCGGATAATGCAAACATTACGAAATTCGAACAGGATCCAGCAGCTAATTAGTTTGGATTAACAGCATTGTACTTCGGACCTGTCACAATTTTTATTGTAGTAAATGCGGGATACTTTAAGAACATAATAGGGAATAATTAATTTCAGCATTTTGGGCTTTAACATCCACCAGACAACCAGTGCAGCAAAAAAGTGTGTATACATTTTTTTTAAATAGAGTTTTCTAAAGATTTACAAAAATAAGTTTTCTTATTCTCAAATTTCCCGATACTCTTAAACACATCTTCCTTCCAGTTAATTTGGGTCTCAGTTTAATATATATGTTTAAATCAGAGCCCTGGAAAAATTATTCCTGAATTACATGAAATTGTTTAAAGAAAAACAGACAAACTCAATTTTTCATTTCTAAATGTTGGTAGTAATATGAAAGTTATTTAAGTAGATTAAATAATTTCTTCCTTGGGTTAAAAATTTAATTTACCTGAGGGGATGCAACAAAATAATTATTTTGAAAATATTCAGATGTCATATTATTGAATTATGACTTTTTCTTATAATTTTATTATTTAATTTTCTCTCAGTATCTTTTTCTCTATTTTTCGGATCTTCCCTTACCGCCTTGTTGGTCCTGTAAAGCGCATAGAATTAGACTAATCCAGAAAGATTATTTTGTCGATCCTCTTTTATAATAATTAATATTGAATTTATTCTACAATTTTTTTCATAATATGCTCACAGTTAAATCTCTAGAATTTTTTTCTAAAGAACATCTTTTCACAAATTCTTCGTTATCTTTCTGAATCTACAGAACTCAACCCATCCAACTTTTTCACAAAATAACTTCTGACTCTTCCACAAAAAAAAAATAGTCTAGGTCAATCTTTTCGTTCATTTCTCACCTATTATTCTCCAACTTCTCCGTTTTAGTTCCACGAATTTACGTTTGAGTGAATTATGTGACCACAAAATAAATAATTGAGCTATGAAACATATTTATTCTACTTACGTTTTCATATTAAGTACCTTTTCAAATTTTGGCGGTAGCCTATAAAATTTTCAAATGAAAATACTAAATTTTAAACGATAAGCAAAGTATCGGTTTTATTGATAGAAAATGACATATCAATATATAAACATATATAAACAAGTTTTGCAAACAAATTTAGTTTATCAGGTTGACTCCCAAGTCAATTTTTTTTAAATTTTGCTTAAAAAACCTATACCTATTTTATGGTTCCTTTGCTTTTTTCAATTAATTTTCTTTCAAGTCTAGAGTGTTGTAAGGCTTAAATTTTTTGGTCCTTGTTTTAGGAGAGAGACTGATCAGGTACTAGAGTTAAAAAAAAATCAAATTTACTGTGAAAAATTGACGTGTGTCTCATTGAAATTTTACTTGTATTTTTATAAAATATTATATGTATTTTATAAATAATTTACTTCGGGCTATTTTTCCATAAAACTACATATATCGATGATGCGTCTCTCTATCAAGCAGTTGTTCGGCGAGTGGTGAACTTGAGTACCAGTTGTCTACATAGAAGCACCGACCAGAGTCAACTTTTACAGTGCAAAAAATATTGTAATATGAAAACCATAAAAATTTAAAACATAAAATGAATTTTCATTATATAATATTAATAAAACATGTTTAATAATGCAATAATAAATTATAATAATAGTCAATATCATATTATAATAGCAATAATAAGCTGTCAAGTTCCCCAACACATTTTGACTCAATCGAATCAAGTAAATCATGAACCATGACTGCGAAAATGTTTTTTGAACTCATTTCTAACAGCTCAGTTTATGATTCAATGCAAACGAGCATCCAATCCGTCTCACGATTCTATTAAAAACACTATTACATAAGAGACGGATCAGTCTCTCAAAAGTAAATTTTACTGATCTGGTGAGAGACGTATAAGTGTGTCATGAGAGTAAACCTATTATGGTAAGGCGTTTTGTTTGAATATAAATATGTATTGTGTCACTTATCTCTAAGGTCCGTTTCGGGATCTGGGTAAATTAAATAATTAACACACTAAAGTTTAAAGTTACTAGTATTAATGTATAAAAAATGTTTTCTGAATTATTTTACAGCTATAAATGTTTCAACATTTCATAGGTTTGAAAGGTGAGCCAAATTTATCTTTGTTAAAAATCAAAATACCTATTACAAAACTGTAATATTCAAAATGTATATAAAAGCATAATAATGTTGAAAGAAAAAATGCATAATGTTCTAAGCAGTACAAGCTGAGAAAATGTTTCTTAAGTAAGTATGGTGAAGTATATGACTCCCGTGTCCTCTTAATAATTAATCCATTTGAATTAATTTTATATTCAACAAACTAATATAATTACTTAATTATGCCTTTTGCATTTCAGGAAATAAAATGACATAATTACATCCTTTTGAAAGAAATTGCTAAATAATTAGATCACTGAATAAAACGTAAACAATTAATTGATATTGAAGAGTTAACAGTTAAACTTAAAATCAGAGATTGGTTAAAGAAGAATTCTATTAACTGTATTGCTTTCCTGCTGTGATTTGCTGGCAGGATAAAGAGAGAAAAAGATAGTAAAAAAGAAAGAGATATGATGACGAGGAAAGCAACCAGAAAGGCGCGTGCAAGTTCTTCAACGCCTGCCTAACGTCCTATGGGGAAATTGGTTTTCTTCTTGTACCCTTATTTTCATCCAGTACTCGTTAGAACTTTCAATGTTATACAGCACAACCAAAGCGGTAGTTATAGCATCCATGCAACCGCCTTGGAGTAAAAAAAGAATCTATCTCTAAAAAAATATTAAATTATTTAAATTAAATTCAACTTAATAAATGTTTCAATGTTAAATATATTTTTCTAAAGAGAAAACTTTTTAGCGTACCAATTTTTACTTTCTCTTGCCTATATGAATATAAGGAAGGAAATATTGTTTTCATGTCGATTTTTTAAAATCGAGTTTCACCGGATCTACGTTTTAGACCCCCTGAAACCAAAAAAAAAAAATTGTTTTTACCGATTGGTCTGTGTGTAAACAGAATATCTCAAGTACAGAACATCTTACGAACTTGAAAATTGAAACTTAAGTAAGATACTACTACCGTACCCGACACGAACATTTTCAACAAAATCGGTCAACCGAAAGTAGTAGTTTATTCATGTCAATTTTCACTTTTTTGCGATTTTCTCAAAAACGGCTCCTACGATTTTGTTAAATCACCTCATTTACTGAATTTTCTTTGCTTTACAAGATATGGTAAGCGCAATGGCTGTTGAAATTCTTGGGGAGGTTGTTTTCTTGTAAAAAAGTTGTCTTGTTACGATTGCGACTTTAATATGCATTTTAACGCAAAAATGTATCTATATGAATATATAAATTTAGTCTTAGCACGTATTTTACTACAAAAGTGTAATAATGAAATTTATAGGAAATTAAAAGATCTACAACTTTTATTTTGAGAATTTTTCTCTACAGAGCCTAGTTTAGCGTGAAAGAGTGATTTTTGGTATTTTTAAGCCAAACTGAGGTTGATTTTAATTTGCGTCTTTCACTCATGATTAAAATCACGTTATGTTTTTTGAGGTTAGGTTTTGTTTATTTCCAATGTTTTATTACTAATGTTGATTATATTGTTAATTATTTGCATTGGCAAGAGAAAGTAGTGTGAGTGCTTCACACAGATTTTTATTTATAATCTCTATATTTCACCAAAAATACATATTCATACAAATTGGGATGAGTTCTTAGGATACCGCTGTTAAGAGTTACGGTGTTTGGATAGAGGGGGCTACAGAGGAGTAAATGAGTCTTGCGAATTATTTCTTCGAGTTGTAACCACGTAATTAGTTTTAAAAGAGAGGATTTTGCTTCTTAGCTAAGCTAAGTTATTCATTATTAGTTTTAAACTCATCAAACAAAACTGAGTCACGACATTTCTTGTAATTTCCTTAAGTTTTGAGTTACGGATGTTGTTTCCTTCCTAACCAATGAAAAGTTTTCGAAGTTTTGTGGTTTTAAAATTAATTACATTGTTACCGCCTTAATTTTGGATTATAATTAACTGATCAAATTATTCTCTTTCTAATTTATTATAAATTAATTTTGTTTTATTGTTAATATTTAACAAATTTAATGAATAATATTCAATTAATATTTTAAAACATAATTATCTAACAAACTCTGATGTGAAACTCTTACACAACTTTCTCTTGCTAATGCAAATAATGAACAATATAACCTAATATTAGTAATAAAACATTAGAAATAAACAAAAAAATTAATGTCAAGGAACACAACCTTACTGACTTAAGAAACATTTTCTCAGCTTGTACTGCTCAGAACATAATGCATTTTTTCTTCCAATATTATTATGCTTTTATATACATTTTGAATACTACAGTTTTGTAATATTTTGATTTTTAACAAAGATAAATTCAGCTCACCTTTCAAACCTATGAAATTTTAAGACATTTATAGTTGTAAAATAGGTAATTTAGAAAACTTTTTTAAACATAAATGTAACTTTAAACTTTAGTGTGTTAATTATTTAATTTACCCAGATACCGAAACGGGCCTTAGAGATAAGTGACAGAGATAAGTGCGCATGCGCAGCTGCTTTAATTTCAGTACAACAAACACAATAACTTATACTATACCCAGAGCATATACAGCATATCGTGGAATCTTCTGCAGGTTAACTGTACGAATAGAATTGTTTGTTACCGTAAACAGAAAAGTTCGTTTCTCGAAAACGTGAGCAGACTATTCATAGTGCTGAGTGAAATCTAATATGCAGTGTAATATTACTGTGAAATTGAAGCTAAACAAAAATGCCTTTCCCTGCCTCTTAACAAAAGCCACGAGCGAGTAGCTGACTACTGTGATGTTTCTCTTTCCATAATTCAAAAAGAGAAGGAAATAAAGACGTAAACACGCTATTCTTCAACAGTTCTGTTGACACTTGGTAAAAAAAGGAAACGGTTAGGTAGATACTAGTGAGACTGATATTGAAGACAACGGTGACAGCGATAGTAAAGAAGGCGATTCATTCGTAGAAAATTTTGTTCGAATGGAATAAGGTAGCTGGTAATTACAGTAAATCAAAATTTCTAGTCATGTAATTAAGTTATAGGCAATATAACAGGTCACATTTATTTCTTATAAGGTTTACACTTCCCTCCCTCACAGCCCATCCATACGGAAAAAGCAATCTCATGACTCTTCAGTATCTATATATAAACAGATAGAATGAGGAACAAAGAAGTCTTGGTAAAGTTAAATTAAAAAATGAGTTTCGAAAACTGAAAGGTGGAAAGCCGGATTAAATTAGTAATGTTATTAGACGGGAGAAATACAGACTGCTGTTATAATATCATGCATGGGAAGATAAAACGTAAACGAGGTCCGGATTGATGTAGGACATCACCGTTGAGGAATCTTCGAAACTGGTAAAGTATGAGTTAGGTTTTCAGACAAAAACTCAAGTTATCTTGATTGAAGCCAACGTTTTCCGTGGATAAGGCTTTTGAAGAAGAAAGTAGTTATAGATAATTAATTTGTCGAGAAAAGGTTTTGAAGTTCGATTTAATAAAATCCAAAAACTAATTAACTCTATTTTGTATTTTTCTTTTTATTCTAATATATTTTTGTGATAACGTTATCAAAATTCATACTAAATATTTTACAAGTTTATATTTAGGTAGGTGAGCTGAATATTATTTAGTGTAACAGGTGTACAGTAAGACAGCACCATATTATAAATTAAAACAGATGAGATATTTATACAAAACTGGCTCTATTAAACCCAATTTCCTTTATTTTGTATAGTTAATGTACAATTTACCTCCATGTTTTGTCAGTTGATAAATATTTTAACCTTTAGTGGTATATTATTATTATTATCCCTTTTATTAGGGAAATTTACATAATAATCTCTTTGCCCGGTACTTTAGTACGAATATTCAATCCAATATTCAATCCAATTTACAGTACAATTAAACTTACTGAATCTCTACAAAGTGCATCATACTAATATTCTAACCATATTTTATTACTGATGATTTAACACGTTATAATGTACTAATCTGTTGTTTTTGGATGAACAATACTAAATAATATAGCATTGTATAATAATATAGTATGACCCACCGGGGTTAGTCCAGAAGTAAAATCGTCGCCGCCAGTCAATGTTTTAATAGCTGATTTTTAGAGACGAAGGTTCCTGGTTCAAAACCTAGTAAAGGCAGTTACGGATTTAAATACTAGACAGTAGTTAGGGTTCAATTAACCATACTCTCTCAGGAATAGTCAGCCTGAGTGTGTATAAGACTACAAATCTCATTTACACATCATCCTCATTAGATTTCATGGGGTGGCTTACCTTGTGCTTACATGGTACAGATTACATTGTACACACATTAAAGACACAAAAAGTGACTAATAAAATAACATTCAGCCGCCTCCGTAGCATTATGATACTGCACCAGCCTACAATGGGGAGGACCCTGGTTCAATTCCTGGCTAAAGTCTAGAAATTACAACGAGCTAAAACCCATAATTCTACTTATATAAACCACTGTAGTAATAACCAAACTGTCGATGCGACTAAAATAAACTAAAAAAAATCTGGTATGAAACACTCACACAAATTTCTCTTGCTAATGCAAATAATGAACAATATAACCTAATATTAGTAATAAAACATTATAAATAAACAAAAAATTAATCTCAAAAAACATAACCTTATTTTAAACATGAGTGAACGATGCAAAATGAAAACCAACGTTAGTTTGGCTTAATAATACGGATAATCACTTTTTGACGCTAAACTGGGCTCTGTAGAGAAAAATGTTTGAAATAAACGTTGTAGATCTTTTAATTTCCTATAAATTTGATTATGTTCATTTTTGTTGCTAAACGCATACTACGGCTGAAATCTTAAAAAAGTCAATCTTTTTACAGATTTTCATGGAAAAAACAAAAAAAATCACTAATTACCGCTAAACTAATAGTTACACAAAGAAATGTTTGAAATAAAAGTAGTCGATTTTTGAATTGTCTACAACTTTAATTATACACTTTTGCCGTAAAATGCACATTAAGGCCGCAATCTGAAAAAAAACATTATTTTCTACAAAAAAAAGTCTCCCCAAGAATTTCAGCAGACATAGCGCCTACCCTAGCTTGTAGAGCAAAAAAGCATAGTAATTGAGACAATTTTTAAAAAAGTCGTAAGAGCCGTTTTTGAGAAAATCGCAAAAAAGTGAAAAATGACACGAATAAACTACTACTTCCGGTTGACAAATTTTGATTAAAACGTTCGTGTCCAGACCTCTATTAATACCTAAAGTTTCAAGTTTCAACTTCGTACGATGTTCTGTTCTTAAAAAAATTTGTTCATAGACAGACACACGCGTGTGTGCACACACACGGACACACATACAGACCAATCGCTAAAACATGTTTTTGGGTTCAGGAAGTCTGAAAACGTGTGTATCCAGTGAAAACTCGATTTCGAAAAATCGACATGTAAACATGCTTTCCTTCCTATACGAGGATATTCATATAGGCAAGAGAAGTAATATAACATGTTATAGAATTCCTATATTCTTACTTTCTGAAGGTTTACTGCGGCTATGAAAAATTGTTTGACACCCTGATTACAACTAATATTTCCCTTTTATGAGTTCCTAATCGTTATTAAAGGAATTTTAGGACGATATTCAGGTTTAAGATTAAGAGTGATTCTGTATTAATCACCTTAATTAAATCTGCTAATAACTGCTAAAATTTTACTGTTTCTTCAATTTAGCTAAAACTTAAAAACTAAGATTCTCAAATTCATTCAACGACAGTTTTCAAATTAATCAACTCTTTCTTTTAATCCGGACTTCCTGAATGTGCTATGATGATCATCGTGATATACATAATTTTTTCCATAATTATTTTTATCCTTTGTTCGGTTGATCATATCATGAATTTTTCTTCTTTATGAAACAGTCATTATAGCTTAACGAACTAGAGACTGGAGATGAAGGCGGAGCATAGTGACCTAGATCACACCACAGAGCCAATTGACTTTCGTTAATCGTATCCTGCGTTGTCACGTTGTGGTCCCGCTGTGGATGACAGCCTAACAAAAAGTCAGCTGGAGTTCAGTGAAACAGAGTGTGACTTAGCGAAGAGGCACCTCACACCCGACTTGGCTGTTATTGGCTAGATCTCATCTGAAGTCTTTAGTTCGTTCGGGTATAGGTTTATTTATCACGAAGGAGACCTTCCGCATGCTCTTTTTCCATTTATCCTTCCCAGTATAATCAGCGTGTTCATATTCAACGGCTTTCTTCTCACTATATGGTCCGTATTCTTGAGTTGTCTCAACTGCACTGTCCCTAAGAGTCTTACAAAAATTTTCAGCTCTTTTAGAATAAAATTATTTGTTCGATGTGATGTGTATGGAACTCTTCTCCAATCTACTCCTCACTTCGTCTTATTGTCCATTACTTAAATCCTTATTTTAGTACAGCAAATCACAAACAATCCAACAACCTGATCTTTAGGTTATTTTTTGTAAATTTCTTTCTAGATATTTGTAATTTTATCATAGTCAAAAATACTTTTGACGCATCTTCTTTATAAACCGCCCTCTATCGAGCCAGAGGTTTTACCTAAGATCCGAAATAAATTTAATTGTCAAGAACTTTATCTAAGAACTTAATTTTAGATGTATATTTAGCCTGTTTACGTTAACGAGTGAAATAGTCGCATATAAATGTATAAAGTTACTTAAATCCTATATGAAATTCCAAATTGTTTTTTCGGAAACATCTCCAACGATTTTGATTAATTCCTCACTTGTACTGATTTTTGTGTCATCGTTTTGATGACATTATCTTTGGGAAGAGTCTTGGAGAAAATTCTTTGTAAAATTGCAAAAAGGAATTTTAACTGTTTAATCTAAGTATTAAAGAAATTTTCGGATCACGTGACAATCCAAATCCCAGTAGCTGAACAGTTATTCCTTTTTTTAAATACGAGATAAATTTTATTTTAAAAACTCATTTTGTTTAATTGTGTTACTTTTAAATCTATAAGTATATGACAAAAACCCTGTATAGATAATGAAGAAAAAGTTTTTGGTAAATCCATTTTCTAGGTTTATGTTGCTGATTTTAAGTTATTTTAGTTTTCAGAAGCTTTTAACGAAAAGTTACACAAAAACTTTGTTTTTACCCCCACGCCTATAAATGACATTTTAATATAAAAACCATTTCCCAACATAAATTTAAATTTTCCTTTTCATGTACGAGTAATCTCAATTAAGAAATTAGGTTTTTTGGTAAATTATCTTTGTTAATTAAATTCGTTTTACCATCTTATTACTAACTAATGGATTAAGAAATATCATCGGAAAAAAGAAGCTGTTAAAATTTTGAGAAGCTTGCGGTAAAAATACCCAGGACCTTATGCTTTGTAGTCAACCTACCTGCCACAAAACAATGGAAAAACAAATACGAGGGACATTCAATAAATAACAAACAAATGTCGAAAAAATATTCAATTAACGACATGAAACCTTCTGATGGCCAAGTTAACAACCTTGGGACACTGTTAATCAGCCGTTCAATCAGAATTAGTATAAACAAAATCTCTTTTGTTCATTTCAAAAAGTCAGCTCTGCTTGAAACCTACACGTTGTAAGAGCTGAAATATTCAGTAATAAGAATTTTTTTCAATTATAAGATCCAAAGGAGTAAATCTGGTGAAAATTTACCCAAAAATGTTGGAACATTGTGAAAAAAATTGTTTAAACCATAGTAACGTGTACAAGTGGGTGAAACAAGTCAATTTTGGCAGAACAGTTGTCATTGATCTTTATCACCCAAAAAAAATTTAAAACGCGTCAGCTGATAAAGTGATTTTGATTGTCACTCACCAGGCCCAATTTTCTGTGACTATTTAGAAGAAAAACAATCCGTGAACAGTGAATATTTCTATTCTAACCTGTTTCAACAAGAAATGAAGCCCAAGATAAGAGAACACTTAAGGCGATCTCTGGAAAGGTGTGATTCTCTTGCACGATATCTCGCACCCTTATGACGCTCATAAAAAGAGAAAAATGCTCGAGAAGTTGGGTCGGGAGGTATTCCTACATTTTCCTTACAGCCCCAATCTCAACCTGTCCTATTTTCATTCGTTTGGCCTTCTCAAAGATTTTTGATGTGACAAGAAGTTCAATGACAACGAAGCAGTCAAAAAAGCAATATACAAATGTTTCAAACAGCAAAGTAGAGACTTTTACTCTGCAGGAATGAGAAAGCGTACAAAGCATTTAAATGTTTTTAGGGACTATATTGAAAAGCAATTTAAGTTTCTCTGTCATTTAATAAATTGATTTTTCTCTAATCTAATTATTTAGGTCCTAGCCTGGAATCAAACCTGAGGCTTCCAATTTTCAACAAAGCCCGTTAACCATTGGACCACGGAGGAACCCCTTTTCATTGTAATAGATTTCCAAGAAAGAAAAAAAATTTTTTATAAAAATTCAGAACATTAAAGTATAAATAATAGAATAACTCACTGTAAATATTCTAAGATAAAAATTTAGTTTATATTAAACAAATATAAGCAACAGAGATTCCAAAATGATATTATGTGTTTTGAATACCCAAGGGTATAATTTTCTTTTAATATAATGTTTACCAGAGAGCATTGAATAAGAAGAATAAAATATTATTCTGGACGACAAGGAAGTGAAATGGAAAGAAATCTGGCTGAGGAAATCTCTAAGGAATAAAGAAGGTTGTTGCATATCTCAAGGGCTGCGGTTAAGGTAGGATCGGTGGAGAGAACAAACGATCTGTTCAAAGGTATGGGATAGAAGGCAGTGAAGTAGGATTTGTGTTTGGATTGTAAATAAATATCGTGTGTAAAAATAAATACGAAAATATAAAACAGGTCTATTTACAGATATTTAGAATTATGCATCGGTACATGTATTACTTGTAAATAACAAACAATATTACTCGAAAACTAAAAAGTATAAAATAAAAAACTATAAAGTTAAAATATGACAATAAAATAAAATTTTATTCGCCGATGAAAATTGCTGACATTATTTCATCATATTCTAAAGTGTTTTATTACATTAAAATTTTCTCCCCACATTGTCTTCCCCTGTCACTCCTAGGAATAAATTTATGCATTAAAATATTACTAATGGCTGTCACCAAATCTAAATTTAAAAAATAATTTTAGTCTCATACCTACCTCTTAACACAAATTTCTTTCTTACAACAGTAACATTATTTAAAAGAATTGGAGTAAAACAAAATAATTTACATAGTTAATCTAAAATTTCTTATAATTACATCAAAATCTCTAAATAAATTAAAATTTTAAGCTTAAATTATTCGAGTATTAATTTTTATGACTAAATGATTATCCATTTACTTTTCGGCATTTATTTCCTTACAATTATTGAAATAGGTCTATATATTTAATAACTAAATGTAACACATATTATACAATTATTGTAAATTAAGTGTGGTCTTGTACAAACTGAGGCCGAAAATTCCTAAGAAAGTATGGTTAATTGAATCGTAACCATCAAAGTACACTCTACTGTTCAAATCTGTATAAAAGTAAAAATACCTTCACTAGGATTCGAACCACGGAATTTTCGTTTCTGAAACTATAAAACAGTTAATTAGAGGCGATGACTTTAACACTAGACCAATTCGATCGGTTTAAAAAAAAGATGATGAATTTGGCAATTAAAGCAAAAATACATCTGAATTAGAATTATTTACATCAATGAAAATACTGTTTGAAAATTATCTCAAACCCTTAGTACTGTTGAAATACTCACATTATAATGTGTTAATTAGGTGAGTAATCATTAACCTTGTTAAATTATTGAGTTCATTAAATTCAAAATGAACTCAAGTTCAAATATATTAATGTGAATTTCTTGTTTACTAAACAGGTCGATTGTTTTTTTACTTGTTTTTTTACTGATGTGATGCTTTCATAAAATATTGTTTTGTACGTAATCAGGTCAATCAATTTTATACAAATTTAATTTTTCCATTAGTACCTGGGATTATTTTTAATATACCTTTCTACTCTCATTATATTCATACTCATTAAAGTAAACGCTTAAATGTGTTATTTATCAATTTATAAATGGTAACCAAAATTGTTTTCACTTTTTATGCGGGCTCCGTTGCTAGCCAATAGGATTGTATCAAATAGGATTTCCTTAAGATAAAAATTATTTGTCTTATTTTATTTTTTTAAGAAATTTTAGTCAAATTTTTAAATTGAGTTTTCTTTCAGGAATAGAAGGAGAAATTGAGAAAAAATTCTTGTGAATATTTAATTCAATAATTTGTTTTAGAAATACAGTATTATTTTCATTTTAACAACTAGTTTTTACCTTTGATACAATTAATTATGCAGAATGATTCTCAAATATGGTACAATAATTTAGTACTTGATTGTAGAGCTAAAAATCAGTGGAAAAAGTTCATGTGAACATAAATTTCATCCTTTTTTTCAAAAACTGCTACACTACAGCTCCAGACTGGTTTTATTCAATTTTTTAGATGTTTTTTTAAAATAAATCCACCATATTTGTAGCCATAAAAAGTAGCCCCCAAAAGTTTAGTATCACTGTATTTCACCACGGGAACTGATATCGGGGTGAAATGTTTCGCTAGCTGTAACTCACTAATGAAGCGTTTGCGGACGTATATTTATATGATTTTTTTTTCTTATTTTTGTCTCTAAAAACGTACCATAACAAACGTAACATCTCTTTTATTTTACCATAATTTAGAATTACCCTGTATAAGTTAGAAAATTATTCACTACGCCGGTCCGTTGGCGTAGTGGTTAGCGTAACTGGCTTCTAGGCCGGGGTCCCGGGTTCGATTTCCAGTCAGGTCTACCATTTTTTCATCTCTCATTTTCATTAACATCGTTATTCACCGTCTGCATTAGTATAAATTTGCAAAAAAGTCAGTTGGACATAAAATAAAAAAAAAATTTATTCAAAATCCATCAAATACACAATGGTTGACTATCATCTGAATTCAAAAGTCAGTAGGTCCTTTCGGATATCATGTATCCATCTTCAATTGCAATAATGAAACGTCAATGCATGAACACTTTCGTTAGATTGTCATGAAAATCTGACGTTTCATTATTGTAACTGAAGATGGATACATGAGATCCGAAAGAACCTATTTTCTTTTTTTATCAGTTGAGAGTCATCTATTCTGTATTTGATGATTTTAATGTTATATAATTCCAAATAATACCCAAAAAAATCTTTAACAAAACTATTAATTTATGAAACCATCAAATTAACTATCTATTATTAATACTACTATTGTTATAGTATTGTTCTCTAAATACAAAAGTTTAAGAACGCGCTTCGATTAATACAAATAATGAAAGTAAGAAGTTTTCAATAGATCAGACGCACTGGCCTATTGTAAAATCGTTTCAATATGTAAAACAAAACAGTAACTACTGCAGCAATAGTACTGTTTTATTAATATAGTTTTCCTTCTGTTAATTGAATGTTAGTATTCTAAAGTTTGAATAACCATAACTAAAACAAGACATATGCTTGAATAAATATTCCAATTGTTAATTAATTTATGTTTTACTTACTGGTAAGTTTGTCCACAAAAACAGAGAGATTTGTTTTTACCAGTTATTTAAAATAGTCTCCCTATAATATAATACATTTTTAAAAGATATTTTTAGATAGTTTCCTTAAAATATGCGATATGATTAGCAAAAATAGAATGAAAATGAATGCTAGAAAATAAGCCGCTGAATCTTTCATAATCCAGTGTATTTTCCTAAACCTAGCAGATGGTACGAGTTGAACAAAAATACAGAAAAATACCAATTTGCAATATATATATATGAATTTTCAACCTTGTTGGTTTAATATTCATTTTTAGAAAAAACCAACGAATTTTTGGGGTTTCTTATCAGAATTTATTATTTATACTGGTGCATCCTACATACTAATATTATCGTAAATATTATCAGTCACTGAATTTGATTGGTTTTTATTTTATTCTAGTTTTTGTTGCAGCAGAATCTACATTCTATCCTGATTTATAGAACAAAAGGCAGTTAGGTTTTCCTTTATTCGTATCATGAGCGATAAAATCCCTGTAATGGTACAATTGGATTGTATTATATGAAATGTTTAAAATAAATTAAATTTTATAATCTGTATATGCCCATAACGGGCAGGTGGAGTGTTAAATTAATTTCACTCGATCTGTTGGTTCCAGGGCTACAAAAAATAGTTCTGTTACTTATAACATAGTCAGCCAATTATATGACTGAACTATTTAAGAACAGAAGAGGTAGAGGTGTAAAAGACATTAGTCAGAGTTATCTCCTCTGAGAGTAATAAATTTCACTATACAGCCAGACCCTGTGGTGAATGAAGTGAAGGTGTCATTTGCAGGGTGGAATGTAGGTGCTTTTTGGAGGGCCTGGCATGCTGGTAAGCATACTCTTTCAACTCAGTGAGGAAGGCAATTGTAAACCACCTCACTCCTCGTTTTTACTTAGTAAAACCTCTAGAAGTTCAAACCACCTTTTGGCTGTTGACCTAAACAACAATCTGTATATAAATATATAATAATGTATATATATATATATAAGTATGCAGACGATACAATTCTGACCTTTTTCTACTAGAACCAATACAATTCTGACCCGGTCAGGATAGTTAATACAATTCTGCCCCGGTCAGAATTGTATGCTCTCTATATAATGTATACCTTACGATTTATTCTCATCTCTGCCTAATTTAATTTAATTCATTCATTTAATTTTATTAATTAAATTATTTTATTTTATTAATTAATTATTTAAATTCATTTTAATTTTAATTTAAGAAGTTTTATGGTGTTTTTAATTCTTTTTAAGCTTTTAATTCTTCGACAACTGTATTTTTTTATATTATTAAAGTCGATAGTGGTATTTTGTATAGATTCGTTCGTCTAAATGTGCAAGTATAAAAAAAGAAATTTAACTACAATTTTACGTTTTCGGAAGCTGTTTTAGAATGGTAAAATAAATTACAGTAGAGTCCCGCTAACCCGGACGGGACTTTTTTAAATAAGGATTTCTTATAGAGCCTAAGAAAAAAGTACAAATTTTAATTGGTAGCTAATTTAAGCATTCCCGGATTATGAAATAAATTAGTTTTTGTACCATTAAATTTGAGGTTTCGTTTTAGTCTTTGTAATAATACGAGTAAAAATGAAATGAAATAAATTGCATTATTCAATTTCGAAAAGGTCTAATAACATTAGGCCTATTCTTTTTTTTTTAAATTTATTTAACGTCGCATCAACTGCAACGGTCATTAGCGACAACGTTGGGGTGAATCTGTATGCAATGTAGGATGAAATGATTTTTTGTAACGTATGAAAATATGCCGTGCCTGAGTGGGATTCGAACCCAGGACCGCATGATGAGAGGCGAGCACGTTACTAACTGCGCCAATGTAGGCCTATTCTTGTTTTCAGCATAAATAGCTAGTTTTATCTCATTGTCCTGTTTAGAATTTAATTTTCTTGCTTCTTTGTCGTATTCTAAATTCAAAGTAATTACTGTATTTTTTCAGTATACTGTATGTATGCCTCCTTACTGTACAATTAATAAATTTGAAATTTTAATCGCAAAGGTGTTTCATTTTGATAATCTTTTATCGTAATTTGTTAGCTAACTAGGCTAGCTTAGACTAATACTAATGCTAACTAACCTCTATCCGTACTATTTCTACCGCCTTTTACGTAGCTGGAGCAGCTATCAGTTCTAATAGTATATTCATAGGAACAACACTTCACTCAGCGCTGTAATTCACAAACAGCTGAAATGATCATGAAACAAATTAAAATTACCCGGAAACACATTTGGGACAAACTTTATTCAAGTTTCACGGTAAATATTTGCACCCCAATACCGGTACAAGCAAAATTACTCGCGCTCGATTTTTGACTATATTACAAAAAAGAGATTTCAATCGCATTGAAAAGTAGTAAATATTTTTTCCTTATACCCTTCCCTCAAGAGTTATTCAAGGTCGAACATTTTGTGACTTTTACCCGAGAGAGATAGCCTGGATCCGAATACAGAGTTTTATTCAGCACAAAAATTGGTCAAAATCGATGTATAGTTTGATGGCACTTTGTGTGTAAATAAGCTAACTGGAAGCTGGGAAGCATTTTTTATTCAAATCCGTTGGCAAAATCAATGTTCAGTATTACAAAGATTCATTGTCTTCGTATTTCTTAACGAATCGCATACTGACATTTTTTAACCAGCCGATCAAAGTGATATTCTCACAATTGTCCTTTAATAGGTACGTAAAATGGTCCGGTATCGTTTTGCCCCAACTACCCTTAAAACTGAGTTACAGCCCTTCAAATATTAATTGTAATTTTTTTTTTTATTACTTTACACGACGTTTTCTATCAAATTACTGCCTGTAAGATACGAAATAAATTTTTGCTTATGTCTCCAGCTGCCGTTAAGGTCCATTTTTGTAGCTAGTGTCAGTAATCCTGTATTTGTTTTGTTTTCACCAAAAGTAGGCTACATCTACATTTTTCAAGTATTGCTTGCTGTATTGAATTGTAATCAGCCCAGTACTTACTACGAATTTATTTTCTTAGTGCTTAGTGTTTTTGGAATTATTGAAATATATTTCTTGAAATCGTGGACATAGTTTGCATATGTTGCAAATATATTCAAAAGACATTGTAGTAAATCTGAAATCCCAAACGTAGATCGGGCACGCAGCAAATGCTTTAACTCCTGAGTAATAATCTGCAGTCTTTAACCCTCTAAAGCGCGCGTGTGCGATGTTTAGACCGCAAAATTTAATAATTGTTTCATTCCACGGATTTCCGCTTTAATTGCTGACCAAGGGCTTAAGATATTCTTCAGTTATTATTTTTTGAATAACGTAGCGCTAATACCGCCTTCCTACTCCTCCCGGTTTTCACAACAGACAGTGTAAAGTGAGAACCCTCTGGCATAGCATCGTTCCTGCGGTCTAAACACCGCCACGCGCACAGTAATGTAAGTGAATATTTTTATTTGTCCTTTTATTTCTTATGTTTGTTCTTGCTTTATTTGCGTTATTTTATGTTATGAGTATTGTTTTCATATCGTATGTTAGTATGTATTTATATTTTTAGCTCATCCTTTTCCGTTGTAGTACTGTTATTTATTTTTATTTCTATTTTTATTTTGTGATACGTGTGTTGATATATTACTACGAACTACTGCGGAATATTTGTTACAAGAAGGGCTAACATTCTTGGGTACACTGAAAAAAAATAAATTATTATTTATAAATTTATAAATAAAGGGAAGTTGGGTCCACGGTTTTTGGATTTCAATACGACAAGACACTTGTATCTTACGTCCCGAAAAAGAAAAAAAGTAGTACTGCTACTATCAACGATGCATGATCTAAATGAGGTGGATCCAGACAGTAAGAAACCTGAAATAATCCTAGACTATAACTTGACAAAAGGTGGAGTCGACACTGTAGATCAACTGTGTTCGTTGTATTCAACAGCGAGGAAAACAAGAAGGTGGCCGCTTGTAGTATTTTTCCGAGAACTTGACATAGCTGGAATAAATTCGTTCAAAATCTTCCTAGCCAATAACAGAGAAAAAATTTTTGCGAGAAGAAACTATCTCACCAATCTCGCAATGAGCATGATGGAGCTAAATTTAAAAATTAGAGCTCAACTATGGTGTCTTCCCAAAGATATATCGTGTTTCCTATCGAAATACCGCGAGCCTCAGAAAGCTGTTTCTCAGAAGAAAGCTTGTTTTTTGTGCGGTAGTCATAAAAATTCAAAAACGGGTGTTACATGTGGTACATGCGGCAAAAATGTCTGCAAAAATCACAGCCAACAAATTATTACCTGTGAGACTTGCATTGGAGGTGCTTCTGATGACGACAGCTAACTCCTTTTATTTTTTTCAAAATTATGTTTAAGTTTTACTGTATGTGTGTATGTAATTGTCATTTATAAAAAAATATATAGTTTTATTGTACATGTGTTTGTAATTTTATTGTCATTTATAAATAAATGTAGATAATAAATCAAGAAAGACACTTAAAAAATAATGGTTTGAAATTCTGTATTATTTTTATTATAGTTTACTTGTAATGTTTATGTATTTTGTTTAAATGTTTGCGTATTGACTTAATTATGCTTATGATAATTAATATATGTTGTATTATTAAATTTATAAACAGCTTCATAAAAAATATTAGAATTATTTGGTAAAATGAAAACAAAATTTTACTTTTCAATCAGTGTATCAAAATAAACAATCACTTTATTACTGATAAAAATGATGTAACATGAAAATAAAATTAATAATAAGAGAAAATAAACAAAAACTAATAGTATTATTTATAGTTAATTATAGCACATGCATCATCAAAAAAATAACAAAGTTTACAAAAAAATAACTGGTAACCATCCGTTAATCTTAACTTACAAAAGGCCAAATGTTTTCTTTAAATTGCAGCATTCTACGTATTTTTATGCAGATCAAACCCGTGTATTTACTTTTTGTCGTAGCCTGTTTAGTTTGTTTTTAAATTGAGTGAGTTTTTAAAATGAGGGAGCTTCGTGTTAACATTGGCCGCCTATTTTGTTGTTGGTCTTGAAAAAAGTGGTTTAACTATTGTTATCCGGTACTCTGCTGCATCTAGATTCCGAGAAAAATAGTATTTATTTTTTTATACCTTATCGGTGCCACATTTACTATGTGGGCAGAATAGGCAGTGCGAAAGGTCCCCACCAATAAAAATATTTTCCTCGAAAGTTAGTTTTATAAAAAATGAGATGAAAAATAAAAGATCTGTACTACGAATGAAAATTTACAATTTATTTCGGTAGAGTTTCAAGCTGACAGTTAAGGTAATCTAAACGGCTAAAATAATAATACATTTTTTATTAAAAACAAAGAAGAAAATAGCTGGGGTGAAAGTTATGTGACAGTCTGTATACCTATTTTTGTGGGACAGTAATTTTTTCAAATTTTTAGTTCATAAATAAACGTAAAAACGTTTTCTCCTAACGGCTCCTACGATTTTTTTTAAATCGCCTTATTTGCTACATTTTTTATGATCTACAAGATAGGGTAAGCCCCAAGTCTGCCAAAACTCTTGGGAAGACTTCTCTCGTAGAAAAATGGTTTTTTTGCCTTAATATGCATTTTAGAGCAAAAGTGCATATAATCAGTTGTAGAGCATTAAAAACCCTACAACTTTTCTTTCAAACATGTTTTTGTACAACTCTTACAAAAAAATAGGTTAGCAGCGATTAAGTGGTTTTCTGTTTTTTCATGAAAATCTGTAAAAAGTGCATTTTTTTAAAGCTTGCGGCCTTAGTATGCATTTATGACAAAGTATAAAATAAAAGTTGGAGGACGGTAAAAAACCTACAACTGTTATTTTAAACACTTTTTTTACAACACTTAGTTTAGCGTCAATTAGTGATTTTCTGTATTTTTAAGTTCTCCAGTGGTTGATTTTCATTTTCCGTCGTTCACTCATGATTAAACATAGGTTTTATGGTTCATTATTTGCATTGGCAAGTGAAAGTCATGTAAGTGTTTTACACCTGATTTTTTAAGTACTTTGCTTGATATTTTCTTTATTTTTGTAACGAATTTACATATTATATTGCAGTAATCTAATTAGGTCCTGTATTAGTTAAGTACAATAGCAGTAGGCCAACATGCGAAGGACAGATTTTTATAAAATCACATTACGACGTTCTACATCTGAAAAAATGGAGAGACTACGCAGTGTTACTGTGTAACAAACACACAAAAAGTACAAGTTATATTAAATTGTAGACAGGCTTCAATCGCTGACGCTATACTGTTGGAACAATAGCAAAGGTTTAGGAAAGGGCCGACAACAACGGACGGAGTATTCACTCTCAAACAAATTTTAGAAAAGAGAGTATAATTCGACCTGGAAACACACCCAGGTTTTGTAGATTTCGATAAGGCATTTGACAATTCTGACGGGACCTTTGTTTACACATTCTTGAAGTACTCCGGCTGAGAACAAAAAAGGTCCGATACACTTTTTAGCTACGACCAACCATTTAAAAGATGAAAATTACGCCCTCCTCCTAGAAAGAGGGCAGGTATAAAATTTTTTGAAGCAAGCCGTTCCTATTTGTTTTTAACGCCAAACGAAATGCTGTTAAAAGATTTTTCGTATTTTGAAAATTTTCAAAATTTTGGAGGGGCGTAGCATAGGGGCCCGGACGAAAGATTTCAAAAAATTTTTCTCGTGTTTCGGTATTAAGATGAACACGTTCCACAACAAAAATTTTGACTCAAAACTATTTTGGAGGCGCAAGAAAAATCACTTGAAACTCGGATGCACAAAAGTCAAAATTTGTTTTTTTGAATTTTTGCAACCAAGGGTAAACATACAGCACTTTTGATTATATATTCTTAAAGTACTTCGGCAGGGGAACAAAAAAGGTTGTATACACTTTTTAGGTCCGGTGAACCGTTAAGGAGATAAAAACCACCCCTCCCCCAACCTAAGAGGGGTGTTTTTTGAAAAATTTTAAGAAAACAAATTTTTCTGTACTTTTAACGCCAAACGAGGTGCTTGTAAAACATTTCGATAATTTTGAAAATTTCAAAAATTTTGGGGGCGTAGGACCGACCCCTCACGGGTCCGGGACCTTAGATTTTAAAAAAATTTCCGTACTTCCGGTCGGGAGGGTAGGTTGTCGCGAAAAAAAAGCTGTGGTCGGACCACAGCTGATCGCGGACGCGATTAGCTACTTAAGGGTGCGCTCTACCTCTGCCGCGCCGCTCAATGTAAGGGTTTAGATGATTACAACTAACTCGGTTGTTATGCAAGTCATAATTAAAGTTTGACATGCATTTTAAAGATTATAATATGCTCTATTTACCAGTTAAAATTTTTTGTATGAGCATTAAATTTAAGCTTTAAAAAATTAAAGTAAAACTCTTAAAGTTGTAAAGTTTTCTAAAATTATTTGTTAAGATAGGAAGGTATTTGTCGCAAATTAATCTGTATCAGTAAAAAGAATATCTCTTTTAGATTCTAAATATACAAACTTTAACGTGTTTACTTGTTTATCAGCGGCGATGTATTGCAATCGAAAAAACCTTTACAAGCACAAATTTTTCAGCCGTTCAATAGCGTTCCGAGTTGACAGTTACGGAACTACTTACGCATAATGCTTTCTGTCACCAAGGTCATTTCCCCTTAACGTGTTTTCATTTCTAGATCATACAGAGTTGCCGGGTCGTGTAATAGTCTCATGTAGAGTGTTTGTTAGTATGTTTTGACAGAATTAAAATTAATCACTCTCCCAACCCAAACAAAGATTAATTTCAATTCATTATGAAAACGATAATATTGTTCGTATAGAAAAAATATATGGTTGGCCTACAGATTGTTATTTCTGTGTTAAGTTGTTATTGTTCGGATAGCAAAATTCTTTAATTTTTAAATACTACTCTCGTGCCTTTTTTTACGCTCCTTTTTACTCTCTTGCTCTGTATGAATATATAGGGAAGGAGAGTATCGTTATGTCGATTTTCCGAAAATATATTTAACCGAATGTATAAGTTTTCAAGCCCCCTGAACCCAAAATTCAGTTTTCAGCGATTGGTCTGTGAGTGTGTGTGTGTGTATTTGTGTGGGCGCGCGTGTATGAACAAAATATTGCAAGAACGGAATAACTTACCAAGTTGAAACTTGGAACTTAAATTAGGTACCACTAGAGGATCCAACGCAAGAATTTTAACGAAAATCGGTCAACCGGAAGTAGTAGTTTATTTGTGAAATTTTTCACTATTTTGCAATTTTCTGAACAACTGTTCCTAAAAAATTTTTGAAGTGAAAACTTCTCTGTAGGCACGTTGGGTGAATATAGTTTTGGATGGGTAAAATCTTACAGCTATCTGAAGCTTTATGTCCAGTTTGTAATCAAATGTAGAGAATAAGCAAGGTTAGCTCAATGGTACACTGCTCGCCTACCACGCGGGCGGCATGAGATCGATTCCTGGTCGGTGTATTTAATTTTTTTAACATATGTAACCGAGATATTCGTACCTTTTTTGTTGAGATTAATATTATATTTATTTTACAAAACGCTTAAGTTTTTAACAAAATTACGTGAAGAGACTGAACACTTGCTCCGTTCAAGCTATCACTACATAAAATATAATATTGTATCAAGTTTATTTCTATTCTGATAAAGTTATATTACAAATAAAGTTAGTTACAATTTTGCTCTGATTGGACTTCTTCATTGTCCGTATTCTATGAATGAAACAATGGATTTATGAAAACTGAAATATCTTGTTATATAAAATAATATAAATGAACTTCAAAATCGAATTTATTTAAATATCTAGAAAAAGCTTCGTCAAGCATTGTTCCGCATTTCGTTGTGATTTAATTTGAATCATTTACATAATTAACCTGAATTTTTATTTCAAAAAATTTATTAAAGCCTTTGATTTTTTTTTTTTGAAAAATCCACATTCTCCACTCAAAATATTGTTATGTATTAGGTACCTACGTAGTTAGATAACGAAAGTTCGACAATACCTGTTGAACATTTGTCTTAATCCTTTCTCTTGTTATGGGTTATAAAGTAACAAATTCGGGTTTCCCCATTAAGGAGTTTAATAAAAAAATGAGAGACAAAAACCTTCACTTAGATACGATTAGACAACATAAACCTACCACGACGGCTGAGGTCGCGTGTTAAAACTATAAACTCATATAAGTTTTCACTTCTATCGGGTGGTCATAAGCACGTGGATTTTTTTTAATCGCCTCGTTTACTACATTTTATATAGGTACTCTACAAAGAAGTGTAAGCCCCATGTTTGCTAAAATTCTTGGGTAGGCTACCCATACGTGAGGTGTGGGTAGCGCGTTAGCCTACTAAGCGGAGGTCCCGGGTTCGATTCCCGGCTAGGGTCTGAAGATTATTTCGTGCCAAAACCCATCATAACAGTTTTTTAACCCACAGTAGTCCCTAATGATCAAGCTGTTGATGTGACTTTAAACTAACAAAAACTGAAAACATAACCAAATTTTAATCATGAATGAATAATGCAAATGAAAACCAACCTCAGTTGAGCTTAATACTACGGAAAAATTACTGTTTCACGCTAAACTAGGCTCTGTACAGAAAAATGCTTGAAATAAAATTTGTAAAGTCAATTTGTAGGTTTGTGGTTTTGTAGTTTTTTAATTTTCTACAAATTTGATTATAGCCACTTTTGTTGTAAATTTTTGTCATACTAAGGCTAAAATCGTAAAATATTCAATTTTTTACAAATCTTGATAGAAAAAAAACAGAAAATCACTAATTACCACTAAACTAGGGATTATACAAAAAACAATTCAAATAAAAGTTGTAGGTTTTTAAATGTTCTACACCTTTGATTATATATATTTTTGCCATAGTATGCACATTAAGTTCGCAATCTTAAATTTTAGTTTAGCGGCAATTACTGATTTTCTGGTTTTTTCATCAAAATTGATTGCGGCCTTATTATGCATTTTATAAGAAAAAAGTATGTAATAAAAGTGACAGGAAATCAAAAACCTACAACTTTAATTATACGCATTTTACTCTACAGAAGTAGATTTTCATTTTGCGTCATTCCCTCATTAAAATTAGATTGTTTTTCATCTTACTTTGTTCAGTCTTGATTAAGCAAAGGTTATATTGTTCCTTATTTACATTGAAAGGAAAAGTCGTGTGAGTGTTTCACACCAGATTTTTTATTTAATTTTGTAATATATGCCGCTGGCTTTAGAAATAGATTAGATCAGTAGATAGATTAGATCTCATTATATAGATTTAAACAACCTGCATTACGGATTGAAAAAAATTCTTGTTACGTTTTTCGATATATCCTACAACGTCGAATTAGGCTAATTCTCGAAATAAACACAAATAAGAGGATGTTACTACTTTATTAATCTCAGATCTGTAACAAAATCTTTACGTAGGTAATATAAAAACATTTATTTTGCAGAATACTTTTTCTAGTAAATTATATACTGATCTTTGTTTGGTTTATTGGAACAGTGCAGGCACCTTTTGCTACGGGCTCGCCTTTATGATAGATACCTCTCATTGTCGATTTTTCCGATTAGCTAGTGTTCACCGCGTGGCAATTACTTGCTATTTTGACAGGTGCAAATTACCGTGTTGGGTGGTTGTTGTTGAATTTGTTTGAATTTGAACTAATATGCAGGGTGATCAAAGGAAAAGGAACTAACAGTATAGGCATATCGGCTAATCGAAATAGTCGCAAACGACAATTTAAAAAATTATTTTATCAGGTACAAGGCAACTACATGTGACCAGAAGAAAGTATGGCCTCTTTGTTGGATGGACCCCAATTGATATTTCGGTTAAGAAGATAAATCGAGATGACCTATTCTGGGAGAAGAAAATGATTCAGCCTCTGAAATCCTTTTGTATGAAATATGTTCTTCCAGAGCTGATCGACCCTTGAATCCCACGATGATTTCCTGCAAGTGAGAGAGAGCGAGCGAGCGAGAGACAGAGAGAGAGAGAGAGTGAGAGTCTCTTTCATATATTCACTTTTCCCGGCACAGAAATCAAATTTCCAGTAAATCGCTGTTCATAAAAATTTAATATTACATAGGTATTATTACGTGCAATATGATTGTTAACGAACTATAATTATTTTAGTATTAGGTAGCATCGTAGAAGCCGAATCTAGAATAGAGTTAGCTTTCAAAAATCATATTATCACCTTTTTAATGCTTGTATTTTTTTAATATTTACAAGTACTATTGCGGTGCGCACCGATTAATCAGGTAAAAATCTGGTGTGAAACACTCACACAACTTTCTCTTGCCAATGCAAATAACAATAAACCTAACATTAGAAATAAACAAAAAACTAACCTCAATAAACATAACCTAATTTTAATCTTGAGTGAAAGACGCAAAATGAAAATCAACCTCAGTTTGTCTTAAAAATACGGAAAATCACTCTTTCACGCTAAACAAGGCTCTGTAGAGAAAAATGCTTTAAATTAAAGTTGTAGATCTTTTAATTTCCTATAAATTTAATTATATATACTTTTATCGTAAAGTGCACATTAAGGCCAAAATCTTAAAAGAATCGATTTTTCACACGTTTTCGTGAAAAAATAACAGAAAATCGCTAATTACCGCTAAACTAAGCGTTATTTTAAAAAAATGGTTGAAATAAAAGTTGTAAGATTTTAAATTTTCTACAACTTTTATTATATAAAGTTGCGCTTAAATGCGTATTAAAGCCGCAATCTTAAAAATACAATTTTTACGTAAAAACGGTTTCACCAAGAATTTCAGCTAACATTGAGCCTACCCTAACTTGTTGAGCATAAAAAAATTAGTAAACCAGGCGATTTAAAAAAAAATCGTAGGACCAGTTTTTGAGAAAATCGCAAAGAAGTAAAAAATTACACGAATAAACAACTACTTCCGGTTGACCGATTTTGATGAAAATGTTCGTGTCGGGTCCGGTAGTGGTATGTAACTTAAGTTTCAAGTTTCAAGTTCGTACGATGTTCCGTTCTTGAGATATTCTGTTCACACACACACACAGACCAATCGCTAAAAACATGTTTTTTTTTTGGGTGTCAGGGGGTCTGAAAACGTGTAGATCCGGTAAAAACTCAATTTTTAAAATCGACATGAAAACAATACTTTCCTTCCTACATATTCATATTGGCAAGAGAAAGTAAAAATATGTTTTATTAAACAGAACCTACCGGATTGGTCCAGAAGTAAAGTCGCCACCGCGAGTCAGCTGTTTAACTACTGATTTTCGGAGACGATGGTTCTAGGTTCATATCCTAGTAAAGGTAGTTCCTTTTACATGGATAAATGAATACTAGACAGTGGTTATCGGTGTAATTTGATGGTTGAAGTTTAATTAACTAAAATCTCTCAGGAATCGGCTTGGGTCTGTACCAGATGTTCTACATCTTACTTACACGTCATATATGGTTTTAATCTCATTGAGTGATGGGGTTGCTTATTGGAAAAAACACAGTCTTCTACGTTCGAGCCCAATAACTTTGTTAAATGACCAATAATCAAATTATTTTTCCCAAGAAAATTGTTGAGAATTTAATTCCGAAAACAATTATGTAAGCAATGTAAACTAAATGAAAATAAAAGTTTAATAAAATGGACTCTTATTTAGACGATGTAAACATATTTCGGCATAACCGCAGCCATCTGCAGTATACGTACAGTACATTGTAAATGTACGTGTAATAAAATATAGATTACGCTGTACACTTGGCAACATCGACGCTACGCATCGTTGTTGCGTGCGGAAGTGAACAGCACACTAGCACGGCATGATTACTCCCACCTTTAGATTTACTAATCAAGGTTATGAAGATCGCACCTAGCGGACGCAACCGAAATCGCTCTGTCGAATTTTTCTACTGATGAGGCGCACACTTAACACTGCATATGCTATCCCCCCCACTCCACATTCACACATCGAGATTCAGAGAGCTCCTAGCGGTTGCCAACTCAATCGTACGACTCGTTCACGAATCACGATTCGTTTGATAGCGTCATCGACCTCGTGTCTTTTGCTGCTGTCAATCCTGTTTGTTTGTAAGTTTGTAAGTTTTAATTTTCAACAATGACATCGAGGCGGAATGAGGAATGCAAACCAAAGGTAAGTTAACTTGAAATAATTATGTTTTTAATTGTATTTTTAACATAGTATTTAAGATAAAAATAAAACATGGGTTATTCTTCAGCATATTTCAGTTGTGAAGTGCTGAATTCTGAGAAATGGTTTTTTTATAATATAGGCCTATATCGTTATTTTGTTAGTTTTCCCTTAATCTTATAAACTTTTGTATTTAAGAGTTCAGTGCTGCAGTAACCACTTACTCTTTATGTGAAAAGTGAAATTAACAGCAAGGTAATTGTAAAGTTTCTTAAGGAGTTGTGGTACTCTCAGAGATATAATATTTTCAGTACATTTTATCTCTCGATTATCCTGCTGGTACAATAGTAGAAAAGCACTTACAGTTCGGCTGCCCAGACCAACCGGGATTCGAAGCTGGGACCTCAATATTAGTCTACTGCTTTCTGTTGATTAAGACTGACGCCCTTAATATCCAAGCCACCAACGCGATAAGGGTTTTGAAGCTTATTGAATAAAATTAAGCTACTCGTGTATATCTATTGGTTTTTAAGAGAATTTAATACTTTAAGCGGTCCATTTGTTAGTGAATTGGTATACACTACCAATACTTGAATTGGCTGTAGACAAAAGTATATTATTACAAAAAACAAATGTACATAACAGTGTATGCTGGAGTGTTAGAATAGGGGCTCAACAAATAAATATAAAAAGTTATTCTGTTATTTAAATTACAAAAATTATTTACAGTATGACAAATTTAGAACACCATGTTGTATTCATTATAAAATTCATAAGTTTAAGTACAATCCTTTTAGCAATATGTCGTACGGCACGGTAGTGTACTTCTCATGTTAGTAATATTTGTAGAGAATTACTTAAGATACAGTTGTAAAATTTACAGCAAGGGGTGACATGGCCCTTTTGTATTTATAATGTTTATAAATACTTTTACTGGACTAAATAGTTTTCTTAAATACTATTGATGTCCGATATTCATAATTCTATAGTGTGTTAATTTTATTTTTATTTTTCATTGCAGGGAGTTTACTCATCAAGGACTGAAAACATTATCGAATTGAGCAAAAATATTGTCACTCCCGTAGGACAATACATATCTCCAGAACTTGGCATTACCCAAGTACGACACTAAAGGCACACTTCCTTGGGAAAGAGATGTAGGAATAGAAAAACACTATGAAAATTTAGGCAAGTATAACAGTTAATTAATTTAGAATCATAATGTAGATATATAATTATTTCACATCAAGTTACAATGAGATGAAGGCAATTTGTATGTGATGTTGTAAGTAATGTGTAGAGTCTTGTACACACTGAGAATGAATAGAATATTTGACAAGTTAACACAGGAATATATTTTATCCTTTCTGTAATTTCTAGCAAACCACATTTAAAAAAAAATTGTTTGAATTTAGTTAATTGTTTCAGTTTTTGTAGCAGCATGATATTCTAGTTTGTTTAACATATTTCATTCATTCTATTTTCTGTAATATTCGTTTACATTATGTTTTTTTTTGTAGTGCGAAGGAGACTTTTCTCCACAATAGATAACAAAAAATCTGCAGGCGAAAAAATATATAACAGAAATCAGCAGATGTTTATCAGCAGTAACTGTAATGAAGTTGAGAAACATACAGGTAAAATGTTTTCAGTAACTTTTTAAATAATTATGTTTCTTAAAATTGATTGTTTACAAAGAAAAAGTTGTTTTGAAAGAATTAAAGTAAAATGAATTGAGTTGTTTTGAAAACAATTTACAAATTTTATGCAGGATATTTCCAGTGAAATTAATATTTTTGGTTAACCGCTGCACTGAAACTATAAAGCAAATTAATGCAATGAATTATTTTTTAGTTACCATTCGAATTAGTAGCATACTACTAAATTCCAGAAATTGCAAACTACTGTCTATTGCAGTTCTTGTATCTAAACACTTTTTATGTTGCTTACTATAGAGAAAAATACATCCTAAATACAAAGAAGAAAAATACAAAAAGTACCGCCCAGATCAGCTGGCAGTAGGCTGTGGTTGTGAATGCCTGCCAGTAACAAAATACTAGAATAGAGATTGAAGAAAAAGTAGGAGTCATTTGATTTCTGTGAATTTAACCTAAAATATAAACTCAGTTGTAACAAATTATTTTGTTATGTAACATCTGCAATACACAACATTGAAAATTAAGCAACTGTTTTAAAGGCATTTATTCCAAACAGCGACATTTTCCTTTCTAAAGCAACTTTCCGCATTATCAAGCTTAATGCTTTACAAATTATCTCACATTATCTTGCTTATTAATTACAAGTTTTTTCATCTACAATCATTAGGTATGGTAAGCAATAAAAAAAAGTATATTGGTAATCTTTATAATTTTGTACAGTTAAATAATATAAGTTTTTTCATTGTAGATAATAACATCTTATCGACGTTACAAGCATGTCTCCAAATGTATGATAAACAGTATGATATAAACAGATACTAGAAAATCTGGCCTGGCAAGCTTGGCTAGATGTAAAAAAAGATGTGTG
>JAQMRL010000011.1:9010885-9080885 GCA_035578175.1 Catonia carolina
ATATATATATATATATATATACATACATACATATGGCATTGTGGGATTCATCTTTTTAGTGTAGCTAAAATAGAATAAAAAGAATAACATTCTAAAAATTGAAGTTTTTCAATCTAAATTCTTGAACAATTACAAAAGCCGCTTATTTTTTCAAACTCCAGAAAAATGTAAACATCTCTGTAAATAAGTTGCTCTGCATGTTTCTGTAACAAGACCTGTTTAACATTTTTCAGCCGACTAAAACTCCATCTGAATTCATTAGGACAATAGCTAAGTAGAGGAAACATACCACAAACTAGAAGATTAACAAAATATGGAGTCATCAAGTACTAAATTAGGAGTAAAATATAACCTAAGCTAAACGTGTTTAAAGATATTTTACTTTTTTCAAAAATTATCACACTAATTTTGTTTGCTCCTTATTCTAATTCGTAGTTGATGGCAATTTTTGAAAATGTCTTCATCATTTTGTTTAGTCCATCCGTCACAAGGTGTCAAAAACTACAAGGGATAGCAATAAACTGTTATCGAAATAATAATCTACCAAACAGTAAATGGGCCTGAATTAGGGGTTGAAGTTCCTGATTTAACCGGAAGTTCCCCAAAACCGGAAATCAAAAAATCAGTCAGAAACTACATACGATAGCAACAAACCGTTTTCGGGTTCGCAATCTACAAAAAAAGTTAAAGGGCTGGATTTAAAGTTCCGGTTTCGAATAAGAGTGGCCCAAAACCGGAAGTCAAGAAATCAAAATCGGAATCTACTAGAGATAGCAACAAACAGTTTCCGGATTCGTAATCTACACAAAAAGTTAGTGGGCTTGGATTGTATATGAAGTTCCGGTTTTGACCAGAAGTGGCCCAAAACCGGATATCCAGAAATCAAATTAAGAATTTGGAAACAAATATAGTGTCATTTCACTTTTCTTAAAGAGTAGATACAGAAATCATTGTCTTTGAAGCTCCAGTTTTGACCGAAAGTGACCCAAAACCAAGATATCAAAAACAGAGTTCAGAAACAAAAATAGTGTCATTCAATTCAGGGCCGTTGAAAAATCTCTTATTCAACAGCCCTGCATTCAATTTCTCTTAAGCAGTAGGTACAGAAATCACTAATGGTTTTTTTGTAAGTCAATAATAGTACTTAAGCCTTTTTAAAAATTGTCATGAGACGCGTCGTCTGATGAAAGGAATTTTTATATATTGTATTTATTATTTTAAGTGTCAAACAGAATAATAAAAATTAATATACTTTATAAACTTAAGTTTACTTATTAATTACATTTCTTTAAAATTGGTAAAATTTATTTAAAGATATTAAGGAGCAACATAAGATAGTGGTTGTAGTAACCACATCTTGGTTAAAGTTCCAAAGTTTGTATCGGTCCGAGAAAGTTACCAAGAGTAATTAGTCATGATTAAATACAGCGCCCAACTATTTATGGAACTTGAAAATGGAATAACCATTAAAACAGTCTAATTATTTTAAAAGTTTTAAATTAAGCATAATTTTTCAAATAAAATTAGATAGTTGTTCATTCTTTGATTTATCAGTTATAAAAGTTAGTTTTCAAAAAGAAAAATCGTGCTCTTTTTAACCTTGTACAAAAATATAACTACTATATTGGTAGCTTCGATTTCTCAATCGGCAAACGCGCTCAAATGCTACGCCGAAGGGTCTGAAAATTCGAACATAGAGTTTTACACAGTATATTTCAAAGCGTCATAGCTAATGAACCAGAAGTTTCTCTGACTCAATTCCAATCTACAGTATGAATATTGTTTTTGTTCACGTTATCAGCCGAAAAAGGCTTGTTTGAACCACTACAGACTTAACTAAGTAAAACGGAGAGTGAGGTAGTTTACTAGTGCCTTCCTCACTTAATGGAAAAGTATGCTTATCAGCATGCCCGGCCCTTTGAAACGCATCTACTTTCCACCCTGCAAATGACACTTTAATTTCATTCACTTCATGGCCGGCCTGGGTGTATAAGGAAAGTCATTGCTCTTAGAGGAGAGAACTCTGATAAATGTCTTTTACACTTCTACCTCTTCTGTTCTTAAATGCTTCAGCCATATAACTAACTGGCTGATCATGTGTTAAGAAACAGAACTAATTTTTGTAGCTTTGTAACAACCAGATTGAGTGCAAATATAATTAAGCATTCCACCTACCTGTTATAGGTAATTATGAATATTATCATAAGTCAATACCCATCGTAGTCGTTAAAGACAAAGCTGTTGATGCGACTTTAAATCCATGTTTTTGTAATATTTCTTTTAGAAAATTTAGTGTCTGCTAATACAGGAAGTTATACCAATTTCTAAAGTTATGGTTCCAAACTTATGGATCCAAAATTTAATTTACATTTTGGCGCTTGCACTCATCACTAAAGTCCTATAATCGGTTCTTTCCAAGAGATCCCATGGTCAAAGGCGTTTAAATCCCATACTGAGCACCTGATACCTCATTTTAGACATGCCCATTCATATAAATTTTAGATAAATATTTCTGAGTTGATAAGAAAACAAATACCTAATAATGTTAAAATTTAGTTTGATGTATGGTAATGATTCGTATATGCTAAGCTGAACTATTTAACAATTAAATAAACACACCTTTCAAAGCAAAAAAAATAACCTAAACATTTTAATTAAAACCAAGACTGTTAATTTGGTAGTAAAAACGTTAACAATTTTTTACACAATACGATGCGTATAACAAGAATAGTACTCCCACAAAAAAAAAAGAACTCAGGACTATACTGCAGCGTAGGAAAAATATCTTCACAACATTTTAAGACCACAATACCGTAATATAAGAGAAATGTTACACCGCAACAGTAAACAAAGAACAAGTAAATGCCTAAACGAGTAAACCAGATTATAAATTTCCTGAGTTTTTAAGCTATGTGATTTAATTAAAAGAGTTCTTGAATCTTTAGATTCTTTTTTACTAGTAAACCTTGGTTTTTAAACGTGTACGATTTTAATGACCGTACATTGTACACCGATTTGCTTTACCATTAAGTCATTTTTTACACAAAAATTACATTATTAAGTTGCATCTTGTAATCGAAAACCAATTAAGTATTTTATTTTTGTCTATATAAATATATAGGAAGGAAAGTATTGTTTACATGTCGATTTTTTGAAATCGAGTTTTCACCAGATATACTTTTTTCAGACCCCCTGAACCCCAAAAACATGTTTTTTGGTGATTGGTCTGTGCGTGTGTGCGTGTGTGTGTCTGTGTCTGTGTATGTATATGAACAGAATATCTCAAGAACGGAACATTGTACGAAGTTGAAACTTGAACTCAAGTTAGATATCACTAGAGGACCCGACACAAACATTTTCATCAAAATCAACAGGAAGTAATAGTTTATTCGTGTCATTTTTCACTTTTTGTGTTTTTCTTAAAAACCGCTTGTACGATTTTTTAAAAATCGCCTCATTGACTACATTTTTTATGCTCTATAAGGTAGGGTAGGTGCCATATCTTCTGAAATTCTTCGGGAGGCTGTGCTCTCGTAAAAAATGGTTTTTAAGATTGCGGCTTTAATGTGCATTTCAGCGCAAAAATGTATATAATAAAAGTTGTAGATAATTTAAAATCCTATAAATTTTATTTTAAACATTTTTTTGTGTAACAATTAAATTAGCGGTAATTAGTGATTATACACTTTCCCTGGACCCCTTGAATTATTCACAGTAACGGAGCAATCAACCACATACACACTGTCCAGAACTTTAAAAACTAAAACGTTCAAACAGTTTCTAAAAAGAAAATGACAAATAAAACAATATAAGACATACCATAACTTAGATAATTTGAAACTATTTAAATCAATCAACATAAATTATAAACATATTCTAAAATACAGTAAAATACTTAAATAAGCCATAAAATTAAACAAACAACAATGAAGTTTAAGAAAAGCATTTTCAACGATAATAAATCCTAAATAATAATAATAATAATAAATCCTAGATACATATTCTCAAGTCCTGCTATCCCACCGATCTGTCATTTCTGCCAAGAGCACCAATTGACGGTGAAACACATTTTATGTGATTGTCGTTTTACAGAAATTCAAAGAAGACAATTTCTGCTTCAAGATGTGTCTCTGAATAATCTTTTCTGCCATGAAGACAACATAGAAAGTCTGTTGCAAGCTATGAAGAACCTAAATTGGTATAAATGTACATAACTTTTATGATGTCTTCAAGTAAAACTATGTAAATAGTTCTGTGTACATGTAAATGAGTGGTGTTTGTGTGTATGTGCGTGTGTGTTTGTATAACAGTAATTTTCTGTCATCGATAGAATTTTGCCGATCAATCATTGTTATTATTTAATGTTTTTAATTTTTGTTAGTAAATTAATTCATTGTTATTTTTATCGATTGGTTTTTGTAATCAGTAATGTATCAGTAGTTTATTGGATACTGTTATAATTTTGTTGTAATAACTGGTCGCTAATGACTGCATTGTTGATGTGACCTTAAAAAAATCCTAAATTCATATTAATTAAAAATAAATAAAGTATATGTGATATGCACAGATACAAATTTTTAAAAAACCACCGAAAAATCCATAAATTTAAAAAAGTTATTAATTAAACAATCTGAAAGAAATAAGTTATCTTGTAATGTAAAACCATTATCGAACAACAATGACTACTTGAAAGTTTACTTTAAAAAGAACTATTTAAATTCGTAATAAAATCTTTATTTATAATATTTATTTAAATTATTATTAATACTATATAACATTTGAAAATATTAATAAAACAAAGCCGTATTTTAAATTAAAAATATAATTATCTTAATTTTCAAGTTATTTTTAGAAATTTATATTTGCATCGACAGATAATACAATTAGCAAATATAGTGTAGAACGTGATGATGATGGATGTGATAATAGGTAGCTAAAAACGTAGCTGACGTCAGAAAGAGAACTTTTTTTAGCTTATCGACTGCATTTGTTTTCAATTAATTTAGTCATTAAATCACTAAAAGTTACTGTGGATTAACCTCTCTAAACTGTGGATGTAACCTCTCTAAACAAATATAATTTTTTTGCTCACTGCCACATTACAATCCTTCATTTTTGTAATTGATATGGCAAAGAAACTAAAAACTAAAAGAAGTAAAAAATCTATCGATCTCTTTGATATTAACGAGAAAATAGAATATAAAAAATTAAGTATTGCTTGAGTCCCAGCTCCGTGTAGTTGGAAGGAATGCAGTGCGTTGTTATAGTAGTGGGGGAATGAATGAGTGTTAGTAATGTTTCACTGCTGCTGCATTTGTAGTGGTAGCGTGTTAAAATATGTAGAGGTAACTAGACTAAAAAAATATTCATCATCCAGCACATTAATTTAACAAATACCTATCGGGTTATTAACTTGGTCGGATTCATAATATTTAACTTACCAATTTATATCAAAATATGTAAATAAATAAATGAAATAAATACAAACAAGTATGTTAAAACGGAAAGTTTGAAAACGAGTGTTTTGTATCAAGATTAACACAATTGTTCTTCCAGCAGGCGTCACTCATTCAATATACCTCACCCGTACCCTTCACCCCGCAACTACACGGAGCTTGGAACCGCAAAATATTATTCAAAGAATCTTACGCTCAATTTTATGAGTATTTTTAAGTCAGGACCAAAACATTTAAAAGTTTAAACATTGCATTTTGGGGTAAAGTAACGGACTAATAAATTGATTGCGAGTAAATTTTTATTTTTGTGTTGTTCATCATGTTTCTGAAGAAATTAAAGCTAAAATCGGGTAACCAAGAACTGCTTTCAATAAAACGAGGCAGTACTGTGCAGTAGAGAACTTTTATTTAAGTTAAGACTTTGAGTGCTCATATTTTCAGTTCTCAGCGTTATTTTACGAGATGGAGGTCTGGATCTTGAAGAATAATAATACTCACGAATTGAAGGCGTTAGAAATTTAGTCATATTGAAAGATTTTTAAGTTAGGGTCAAGCTGAATGGATTATGTCAAAAACAAATTATTCTCAGAATAATGAACAAGGAGAAAGAGGTTGTAAAAAACCCCAACAAAAGGAAAATTGCAATACTTAGTTTTTTGATCATAGGGGAGAAGTAGGGCTAAACTTTGCTCTATGTAACTATAATTATATGGATCTCAAAACATCTACAGGACAAAAAAATCTCTTAAAAAATTTATAATTCTCATTACGTTTTGAGCTTTTTCTTTAGATTTAAAATGTGTAATTTCCAGTTTAGTTTTCTATATATTATTATAATTCAGGGGAAAATTATGGACAAAACAGGTCATGGTAGAAGAAACATTTCCTGGCTGAACAGTTGTGAAAGAGGTCCAGGTACAGTTCCACTGATTTTTTTTAGAGCTGCAGTATCTAATATCATTATTACCAAGATGATTTCCAACCTTCTTGGAAAAGACGAGAAGTAAAGAAGAAGTCTATCCAAATTTTTTTGTCTTAAATTTATATTGCGGTACTGTACATTGAACTTCTTTCCGTATATGATATTTAAATGGCGATGGGAATTTTACTTTAAGGAGAAGAGGTACCCAGTGGTACATCCTCAATTTATAACTCAATTAATAACAAGTGTGTTGTCCGTTATTCAGAAAAAGAGGTCTTAACTACATTTTCGCTTTAGACGTTCCACAGTTGAGAAGTTCCTTGCAGCTAGATCACAGGATAGTTGGTTCAGATGGTCATCTAGTCGTTCGTGAAATTTACTATAGAAGGATGCGGTTAGCTCCTTTACTGTCAGGATTTTGAAATCCTCTTGGAGGGTTTAATGCCTTACATGAAAAGGAGCACTAGAAGAAAGTCTGAAGAATTTCGATTGAAAGGCCTGGACTGACTTTAAGTTACTCTCTGCTGCTACTCCAAGGAGCTGAACACCGTAAGTCCAGATTGGTCTCAAAAGGTTTTGTACGAGTATAATAAAATTTTGGAACAGATGTTCAATTTTGATTGAGGGTTAATTAAGCAGAAGAGTAATTTCTGGCAGCGGTTAAATTCTAAACTTTTTATTCGCAGATGCTTCCAAGTTAATCGCCTATCTAAATATTTTACACAGAAATTTAAAAATTTCTCACTTTATCGTCACCAATATTAAGAGATCTCTAAAAATCTACAGTACCAGTACGTGCTCAACATGTTTTGTTCTACATAGTTTTTACTGAAATCGTTCAAATATTTTAGTGTCGAATTTCCAAAAATACCCCTAATATTGTATATAGCAATATAGCATGCCCAAATGTATTTTAAAATTGATTTACACAGATTTATATCTTTTTAAATTTAACGGGATAGATTGCCCGAAGGCAGTATATTTTACAAAAATTTAGATCAAATTGTTTTTTTTTTAGTTTAGTTTAGTTTATTTAAAGTGGCATTAGCTTTGGTTATTGGTGACTATGGTGAGTTATGTATCTAGAACAGTGAGTTTTGACATGTGAAAATTTCCAGACACTAGCCGGGAATCGAACTTGGGACCTCCACGTTGTAGGCTAGTGCACTAACCACTACGCTATGGAGGCGGCCAAGTTGTTTTATTTTGTTAGATATATTTTGTTTACACGTAAGGTAAAGATCTGAATGTAAAATTCGGTGTAACAATGTAGAATAATGTCATTGTACATTTTTACTGTGAACAGTCACGGCCCATTAAACTGATAGTAACATAAAAACATTTTTAATATATTTGTTTCATATTTCCTAATTTTCTAAAGAAAAGATATAATTAATTGTAATGCAAAATTGCTCATATATTAAAAATATAAATTTCATTCATAAAATTGTTAAAAACAATAGAGAAAACTAAACGATGAAAACAAGAACGGCATTAATATAATATTTAGAATATTACACTAACAAAAATGGTACAGAATAGAAGAAAAATACATAGTTAAATTGCATCGAAATAATTAAAAAACCCAAGAGAGTTGAAAAATTATTTTGCACGAAGGAAAGTGTTTAGAAAAAAAAGGAAAAACTACAATTGTAAAAGGTAAAAGAAGCGTTAAACGAAAAGTCACTTAATTGTTTAAATCAAGCAAAATTTAAATTTCAAAGTGAATCCTGTTTAGGTTATAAAAATATCTAAGTAAAATAAATTTAAGCTAAGATTACGTAATCTCTATCTAAAATATCAAAACTTATTACTATTTTTACTTATTACTGAATCATTTTCAACAGCCAAATTATAAAAATAATCTTAGTAACAGCAATTTTTACTAACAATTTTTACTAACATTACAAAGCAGTAACGTTAGTTTGTCTGGAGAAGATAATCTCAAAAACTACCCAATCGATTTCAAAACTTTTTTTATTGCTAAAATGCATACAGCTTTCTGAGTAAAATAAGCAATACGGCATTATGTCATTTTTTTAATTATAAAGAAATTGTGATTTGTAAAATAAAGATATAAAGAAATATTATATGTTTTAATCTGCCCTTAACGGTCAGGTGGAGTGTCAAATTATTTACACTCAATCTGTTCGTTGCAGGGCTAAAATAAATAGTTCTGTTTCTTATCATATGGTCAGCCAATTAAATGACTGAATAATTTAAGAACAGAAGAGATAGAGGTGTAAAAGACACTAATCAGAGTTATCTCCTCTGAAAGTAATGAATTTCATTATACAGCCAGACCCTGTGGTGAATGAAGTGAAGGTGTCGTTTGCAGAGTGGAAAATATGTGCATTTCAGAAGGCCCGGCATGCTGATAAGCGTACTTTTTCACTCAGTGAGGAAGGCAACGGTAAACCACCTCACTCCTCGTTTTACTTAGTAAAACCTCTACAGGTTCAAACCAGCCTTTTGGCTGATGACCTAAACAACAACATATGTTTTAATAAGATTTAACTATAACGTTGATTATACACAAGTTAAATTGATTTTCTGAAACAGTATAATAATAATAATAATAATAATAATAATAATAATAATAATAATAATAATAATAATAATAGTGTTTTTATTTACCATTAAAGTTTACAAACAAGAGAAAAAAATACAAAATAGCTCACACAGAATAAAAATATCAAACCAAACCAAACTATAAGTTAATTAAACTAAGAAATACAAAATACTAATCCACTTTGTTGTGTCCTTATTATACTTAAAACACTTGCTAGCATGACCTACCCGGTCATCTGCCTGGTTGGTAGACCCCTTTACCACTGTAATATAAAAAAATAAACAAAACAACAGAACATCTACACGCATAAATCTGCTTAAAACAACATAAAAAATGTTATGTATTTTATTGTACAATCAAAAGAACTTTAAAAAATTGTTTGTTACGCCATTTACTTTATTAACGGTACAATACCACTGAGAAAAGAGAATTATCATAACAATGTAGTACCCTTAAACCTTTAAGTACCCTTAAATTTTTTAGTCATTTAAACATTAAATGACTTTTTTTCTGAAACTGTACAACGGTACCATTTTTAAAAATAACGAAATACCATTCACAGAATTGAGTTATTTGGAAAAAATATAATTTATAATAAAAGATGAGAATTGAGTTAAAACGTTTCATTTGCTAATAAAGATTAATGAAGAAAAGTCCACCTATGTAACATTTTCATTAAAGAAACCACAAGTAAAATGGTTACCTTGAACAGTAGAGTTATCCTGTAAAAGTTTAGGAACAAATTTAGATCGAAGACTCAAATAGAGAAACGTAAACAAGTTGGAACTGAAGTTACGGCGATTGCTCTGGATCTTAGGCAGTAAGAATCAACTTTCACTTGAGAATAAAGTTTTTTTTAAAGTACTCAAACCTCTCTGGAATTATGGGTTGGAGCTTTGGTGTACACTTAGCTCATTCAAGATAGAAATAATAGTGTGATTTCAATCAGAATATCTGAGACTGATTAATGGAACTCCACGATATGTAACCAATAGCATAACAAATAACAGAATACATACATAACGAATTACAGAACTACATAACGAATTTAACAGAAGAAATTAAACTACGAAGTGAAAAATCTAACAAAGTTAGGAGCTTATCAAAACTTCAAGCAATCGGCCTCCTCGACAACAAAAAACTTATTTACAGACTTAACCGTCCTAAACATTAGATTTTTCTTATTGCTTTTTTTTCTTTCTCTTAATTATTGATTGTACAAATCATTACCATCATCAATAGCAACATCGTCGACTTCCACTTCAACTTAATCCACATCAAATCTCAAAAAAATAATTAAAAGTTTAGTTTTCGAAAAACGCTGCAGGAAAATGTTTCGCGTTCATAAAGTGTCATCATTTTTGCTTCCAGTTTAAATTTCTCCGTATTGTTACCGGTTCTCCATACTATATCAAATTAAACACTACACACCGATTTGAAAACACCAATCATTTGCGACATTATCAAAAATAGTTATTTTTTCTATTCGAAACTACAAATTCATAAAAATCCGCTTATCAGTGGCATGGAAAATCCATCAGGCATTATTAAAAGATTAAAAAGAAGATGGTGGAGAGAACTTCTTTTTAATTATTTCTGCATGTTTATGTATACCTAGTAGGAAAATTTTTTTTTTATTGTTTTTTTTATTCCTAATTTGTGTACGTTGCAATCTGTTCAATTTAGAACAATGAGCAACCCCATGACCCAATGAGATGAGGATGATGTGTATGACGTGTAAATGAGGTGTAGTCTTGTACAGACCCAGGCCGACCATTCCTGAGAAAGTATGGATAATTAAACCCTAACCATCAAAGTACACCGGTAACCACTGTCTAGTATATGAAAAAATAAATGTGAAATATTAGTTCTAATTTTTTTTAAATATGTTTTTTTTACTATTGGTAATAACTTTCTTTAAAAATGTGAACTTAGCATTGTTTTTATTTTTTTCATACTTTAGTATATTTTTCGTTTATTGTGTTTCAAAATTTAGCATTGCTGAACGTTGTACAATATAATACCGATTATCCGTGGTAATTGGGGGGCTAACTATACCGGATAACCGGAAAACACGGATAATACAACCCAATTCGGTCGAGACCACTTACGTCATAAACAAAACCACCAGTTACGCGTATGTTTTATTCTACTGATTAATACATGTTAATACTATCGGATATCGGAAATAAATAAACAAATTGTATTGAAATAAAAATATTTACTAAATAAATTTATATAAGTCTTACCTTAAACTACATACCAAAAAAAATCACAAAAAATCTGTTATTTTACTTTGTTTTATTTTATGCCGCAATATTTTTTCTTTTATTTTTCTTATATAACCACGAATATGTAAAATGTCCACGTAATCTGTGTCATCCTGATTTTCAATAAAAGTTAGTAATGTTTCGGCACCGGTTAAAGCTCTTTGCAACTTATTTCAGGAGCTGGTAACGTGCTTGCCTCTCATCACGCGGTCTTGGGTTTTAATCCCACTCGGGCATGGCATTCTTTCATACGTTACAAAAAATTCATTTCATCCTTCACCGTCTGCATTAGCAGCAATTAGCAAAACAGTCGGACGTAAAACCAAAAAAATTTATAATGATCGCACGGTTAATCCAAACCCCGGTTAAACGATCCACGGAAAATCGGTACTCTACTGTATTTTAAATTCGTGCCTGTTCTTGTAAATTGTAATGTAAGATCGAAGCTAATTTTCATAATTCATTTAAAACATACACCGATTTCTGAACCTCATCCTCACTCTCTTACACAATCCACAAATCATCCGCAAACAGTAAAACATTCAGGTAAACGTCACTGTTCAGCCTTATTCCCAAACTAACTTTGTTTTTAGACTTGTTGCTTAGAGTTTATATTTGTATTTGCAAACCGCTTGAAAACAATTAGGCTACACCTTGTCAGAAAACATTAAAGTACAAAATATTCACACAAAAGAAGATTCATTCATTTCAATAAGAAAATTGATTAAAATATTGTTTTATTTAGGTAGAATTGTGTAGAGTGACGTATGTTTAAGTATTTGCGCAGGTATAATTTTACTGCCAACACGATTCTTTCAATTTGGTAATATATGTACATTGATAATTCCGTTTCGACCTTTAAGAAAACTTAATTCATTAATAAATATCATACAATTATGATGAATTTATTGATAAATGCTTTGACTAAATATAGGTTAGTAGAAATGGTATACATATAAAGCGGAACCGTGTGGTATGCTAATTCATGCTATTCCGCAGTTAGGAATTTTGGGAGGTAAGGAATCCAAGCGGGAGGTGGCCGGCCACTCGGCTGGATAGAAGGGAGTTCTTTGGGTTATGACGAGGGGAAGTAGAAGAGTAAGTTATAAAACGAATTGAGAATAGGGGTAAGAGAAAACCCCTATCCAAGGTCACTAAGGGTTAACTTCTTGTCTGATGTCTAACTCTTTCACAACGCTGAAATTCCTTGGCCTAATAAATAAAGGGAAATACCAACTAAAGGGGGACACAAAAGAAAACGACTATTAAAACTAAAAGGTCATTTCTTAGAAACAATTTCAAATAAATTTTTCAGCCTGGGCCACATAAAAATATAAATTTTGACAACTGAAAACAAAAAAAATGTTAAATTGTAAAATATTATTGTAAAATCCTCAACTTGTGGAATGCTCAGTAGGTCAACTAACTAAAATCCATCATTTCAAAATATCCAAAAAACACGGTACCAAAATCAATCATCCAACATAATAAAACCCAATGAAACAGTCTATAAACAAATAGAACCTGTTATCAGTACAATCAGAAAAAAACCAATTTCCCTATTAGGACATTTAATTAGAACACCTCGAACAGATTTTCGTAGCAAATTATAGAAAAACTCTAGGAGAGTAAAAGTAACATTAAGCGGACCACAGAAATTAAGGAATATTTAAAAGAATTTGGAATAACTATAAAAGATCTACAAGAAAAAACAGACACAATCAAGGAATTGAAAAATAAACTATGTTACGACCGAGAATAAATAGACAACAAGTAGGAAGGGTGATTTCAGAAAGACAGCCAAGATCTAAAACGATGAAAATATATTTATATAAATAGGAGGCTAAAAGACCCTTCATATAATTGACTAAAGCGGTCCCATCCTGGCCATAAAAGATACAAAAAAAATAGCTGTATCTCGTTAAGTCACATATTAAAATTTTATATTACATTAAATTTAAACTCTAATAATGACGCCAATAGGTAATAGTTAACCCAAAACAGACAGGTGAAGTGTTAAATTACTTGCCCTCAATCTGTTAGATCCAGGACTACAAAAAATAGTTAACATACAAGCTGCTAATTAAATGACTGCATCATTCAAGAGCAGAAGAGGAAGAGGTGTAAAAACACCTATCAGAGTTATCTCCTGTGACAGTAATGAATTTCATTCTACAGCCAGACTCTGTGGTGAATGAAGTGAATGTGTGATTTGCAGGGTGGATTAATATGTGCTTTTCAGTGGGCCCGGCATGCGGATAAGCATACTTTTTCACTTAGTGAGGAAGGTAATAGCGAACCACCTCATCACGTTTTACTTAGTAAAACCCTTAGAGGTTTAAACCAGCCTTTCGGCTGTTGACCTAAACAACAACAAGTAAAAGTGATGTCGAAGCTAAAACGTAGACAAGTGAAGACCAGAACGTTCCCCTCCGGGAATAATATCACTTATAATATTTTCTTTTTCAATATTCTTTCAACGCTCGAAACCCTAAAATCTAAGAGACATGAAAGATAAAAAATAATTTTTATAAAAATATAAATTTACAAGAAACTAAATTATAAAAATTAAAAATGGTTATTTAAAAATCTTGACCCATATATATTGTTTAAATCATCAGCCAAAAGGTTGGTTTGAACCTCTAGAGGCTTTACTGAGTAAAACGTGAAGTGAGGTGGTTTATCATGCTTTTCTCACCGAGTAGAAAAGTTTCTACTTCCACCCTGCAAATGACACCTTCACTTCACTCACTACATGGTCTGGCTGTATAATGAAATTCATTACTCCAAGAGGAGTAACTCCTCTGTTATCTTTTACACCTCTACCTCTTTTGTTCTTAACTGCTTCAGTCATATAATTGGCTGACCATGTGATAAGAAACAGAAATATTTTTTGTAGCACTTCAATTAGTAGATCAAATGCAAATAATTTAACACTCCACCTGCCTGTTTTAAGAAGAACCTACATATATAAGATGGTAAAAATATAACACGAAACAAATAACGGCATTCTGCTAACCTACAACAATGCAACACAAGCTTTATAACAAATAAATTAATTTTGAAACATAATCGTTGAAATTTTTAAATTTACGGTACAGCAACAAAAAGTCTTCAACTATTTGGAAAAACCAAAATTAAATATTGCCCAAATTAATGACACCAAGGGTTGAAATAACAAAGAGGTGGAGAAGAAAGATAATGAGTTTAAGGAGTTGGAAGAGACACTCTGTAAACGATAATAAAATAACGTAATCAAGGATAAACGTGTTAATTTTATCACTAACAGCAAAAGTTCCATGCTAAAACATTTACTGAGCAATCATTATAAAGAAGATATTTTACAACATCAAGATAGTAGTCTAAGTACAGTGGTCTGAGCAAGACGTAAAACTTGAGATGAATAATTTGCCAACAAAACATAAAACAGCATAATTTAAATCGTTAGTATGCTTGTCTTTAATTAACTTAAAGTACCATACTATATGGTATGTACAAAAATTAAAGTTGATAACAAACTCAGAATTACTGGTCCAAAGTTTATAACTCATATAACAAGACAATTTTAACCAAACGCTAAATCGTTACTACAAAAAACAATTCCTTTCAGAAAAATAAATAAAATAATATTTTTAATATAAAATTACAAATTACCGAGTCCCATTAAGAAGTATAAACAACTTATATCTCTCGCCTTACCTTTCAACGATTCACAAACCACTCTGAGAAAATCGCTGATGACACAATAACAAATAGAACTAATATTTGACCCACATTTTTTTTTTTATCTTTAATTCCTTATTTACAACTGTAAAATATTACAACAAGCAAATGTGATGATTACCATAATAATGTAAATGACATGATAGGCATGAGAGGGGTAGGGCCCCCATTGGTGCCTCCCCAAGAATGAAATTTGTATATCAAATTAGCAGGTCTCTACTCCAGCGTCTTTTAAGGCGTCTAGGGGGATTATCAGGTAAATGAACGGAGGAAAGTGAACGCGCCAGGGGGTTCTCGTGTTCGTGTGACTTGTCGTGAAAGCGTTTGTATAGGTATTCAATGGAATTTTGTACAAGTGGTGTTTTCAAATCTGTATGTAAGGTTTTGTTGCTATTGTAAAGAGGTGCATTTGCTAGAAGGCTTAATGTTTTTGACTGGAATGCTTGAATTCGTTGCAAGTTAGAGGGTTTGGTTGAACCGTAAATTTGGGATCCGTAGGTCCACATAGGTTTCAAAAGAGAACAATATATGCGTAATTTTTGTGCCATTGGTAATTTTGATCGTTTTTGAAGTAGGGAAACACATAAAAAACTTTTAATTTTTTCTCAAATTAAACCTATTTTTCAATAATTAACCACACCAATTTTTTTTTTTATTTATTTATTTAACTTCGCATCAATTGCAACGGTCATTAGCGACGACGTTGGGGTGGAACCTTATGTGATGTAGGAAGAAATGATTTTTTGTAACGTATGAAAATATGCCATGCCTGAGTGGGATTCGAACGCAGGACCGCATGATGAGAGGCGAGCACGTTACCAACTGCGCCGATGCGGCCGGCACACTAATTTTATTGAAACAGTTATTCTTGATAACCGACTTATAATAAATAACCCTAAATTTAAAACCCAGACGCCGAGAGGACCCATTGTCAACGTCCTCAGTTATTCTGAATGCATAATAAAAAAAACTTACCGTGAAGACAAAAGGCTGAAATTTAATGTAATAATTTATTTTATGAAAGCCTAAAGTACAATATATATAAACATACGGATTACAAATCTATGGATCAGCTTTATTTTCTAATATAAAAAATCATTCAAGGATTCCAGCTATGTTTATAGTATTAATAACGATTGCACCTAAGTATTTCAATAATAAAACTTCTTCTTCTTCTTCGTCTCACAATCAAGGATTAGGTTACCGCCAGTTCCGACTCACAGCGGCGGAAAAACTATTAAATTATTGTCATCTCTTGCGTGGCCTTCCAAACATCGCGGCTTGTATTTCAAAACTTTGAGGGGATTTTTTCCTCTGGGATTCTCTCTATGTGCTTCCTTCTATCGATTTCGATATTCTGAAATCTTCCCATTCAGGTTGTAAAACATCCAGTTCTTATATCCTCATTTCTTAGTTGGTCCCAACGATCGTAATCCTTTGTTCTCCCCATGAATCGCATCTCTGCTAACAGTAATCTACTTTCTTTCACTTGTGTTTTTTTTAATAACAAAACTTTGCATTCATAACTTCAAATTCTGTCCGTTCGAGATAACAACTCAAACAAATTAATCAAAATTATTTTTTAACCTTTAAAATCTTGCTTATTCTCTCAATCAAAGTCTGTCAGCACAAAAATTCCCTGGTACATGAAGAGTTCTCCTCTCTGGGAACAGAGATCTATTGAACTTCTATTGTTTTGATTTTTATCAACTATCGTCACCATGATAAATATCAACATCATCACCGTCAGATCATCATCATCATCAGATCTATTAATTTTATTTTTATTTTCTTATTTAAGTTTGTGGACTTAATACGGATTACTTACTTTACTTTACGGCGAGGTCCCTACGGATGATCCGCTTCTCGCATACCAAAATGCCAACGATCTCGATCCCACCAGTCCTCCTCTGTCAATTGCCTCTTCTTCACTGCGGACCTGATTCACTGGAGCCAAGTACATCACGGTCTTCCTCTTCTACGCCGGTTTGAAGGACAGTACTACAAGAGTCTCTCGGCCATTTATGCCCCCTCCATCCTCTGAACATGGCCATACCACACCCACCAACTGCCTTATTTCAATATCCTCCACTATTGCGACCAAAACACGGAATTCAAGCATCTTATTGCTTTCCTACCTTGGCCCATCCTACAACTAACATCTGTTAGAGATGTGCCTTCCTTCATGAATATTGATCATTAATCCTTCGTGAATATAAAGTAGGGATTAATAAAATTAAAATACCCAATGTTTCTTTGTGTTATCGACATACTCATAGTTATTCTAAATTAACGTTTATACTTTTTTCTTAGCTATAAAAAGAGACCAATAGTTCGTAGATGTATTATATTCCATATAATTGTAAATAAAGAATTAGAGATCAAAAATTATTTCTTGAATACTATTTAGGTAAACTGAGTGCTTTTTGAGAAACTACCAAGATCCCCACCATCACCGAAATTATATTATGCATGTTATTTAGGTAAGGTAAAGGCTCTTTCAGGAACTACAAAGCTTCCACCACCACCGACAGTGTCCTTTGAACATTTCACTAATTCACATTAAGGTAAACGTTGGAATTTGACACAACTAATCTTTATAATATGTTTAGAAAAAATTTAATTAATTTTGTACTTAAAACACTATGAGCAGTCCGACAACCATTTTTAATCATAATGTTAATTTTTCTACTTTTTAATTTTATATTCCATTTTAAAATTTTTTAAAAGACTTTAAAAGTTAGGTCAAATATTCTTGTAAAAGTATAGCTGTTGCAATGTAATTAAAAATTTATTTTAATTTTGATTTGATTATTTTTGTTTAAAAATTTATTTATTTTAAAGTTTATTTATTTATATGTAGTTAAAAATTAAATTGATAGTTTTATAATTTAAATATTTTATTCAATGTAAATATGTTTAATTGTTAAACCTATTATTTATTATTTGTTATTTTTAAATAAAAATAATTTGGACTTCACTCTAAGTTTAGAGCGCTAAGGGTTAACGTGTTTTTCTATAGTGTTGTTTTGGTCATCAGCCGAAAGGCTGATTTGAACTTATAGAGGCTTTACTAAGTAAAAAGAGGAGCGAGGAAGTTAACCACTGCTTTCCTCACCGAGTGAAAGAGTATGCTTATCTAGTGCCAGGCCCTCTGAAAAGCATCTACTTTCCACCCTGACTTCATTCATCCCGGGATCTGGCTGTATAATGAAATTCATTACTCTCAGATGAGATAACTCTGGCTAATTTTTTTCACATTTACCTCTTCTGTTCTTAAATTCTTCAGTCACATAATTGGCTGACCATGTGATAAGAAATAACTTTTTTTTCAGCCCTGAAACTAGCAGATCGAGTTAAATAATTTAATACTACCGACCTGTTATGGGTAACATATTTTATTGGTGTTTCATTAAAAATTACTGTTCTGGAAGTTTTCTCATATATTTTTGTGTTAACTTAAAAGTTACGGTCATGCAGTCTAAGTAGCTTATTCATGTGCAATTCTGTAATTTTTGTTGAAATTTTTGTTATTGAGTTTGTTATTATAAATAGTGAATACTTTATCGTAAATGACTCCTTTTATCGAATTTTTGCGGTTGTGTTATTTCTTTATTGCATGTTGTTTTGCTATTTGTTGATATAAGAAATTGATGTAATGTATTTCAGGTAATTTTTGCACATAAAACATATAAAGACTAACATGAAAATGCTATTTGTCGGTAATGTTAAAGAAATATTTCATGTTTTAGAAGGATTGTAACACAGGATTTTACTGTTATATTTCTTTCTTGAAATTAATCTTTGTATAATATAATGATCATGAACATGAAGATAAATTAATTTTATTTATTTAAAGATGATTATAAATTATTACAAGATTGAAAGAGAACAAATTAAAATTTTCGTTTTGGTAATTAAAAAAACACCGAGTTTGTTTTACTTAATACATGAAAATTAAATTAAGAAAAATATTAACAGTGTAGTTTAAAATAGAAAACGGATATAGTCAAGTTTTAATACAAAATGAAACAACAAAAATCGCTTACTGGTAAAACATTTCTTCTAGTCCATTAACAATTAGAAGAATTTATAAATTTGTGCTACTGCCTGGCTACATAAAATCACTAATTGTTTGCCTTGATGTTGACGCATTATTTCACCAGGGCTTCATATGTATGACATCTGTGTGCGTATCTTTTGTGTGCTGCTCTAAGTACTGCAGTGCTATTTCCAGTGTGTTAGCTGATTTTGAATGTGAAATAAGCCAACACGTGTCATACCGAGTGTCCCACGAAGAGATTGATGAAGTAAATAAATACAGAAAGAAGGTAATAGTAATAGTAAATAAACTTTTATTGTCGCGTAAAATACACACAATACCTATATGTGACATGTCAAATTTTGGAATAAGGATTGGGAAGGTTATGCAGCTGCACAGTATGCAAGAAGAAGGCTGACCAGGCTTTCGCTTGAGTCAAGTGAAACTGTACAAAACCCTTGATAAGGATATCTATTACTAATAAATTACAACAAAATGTTAGATTTTCTGCATTAAATATTCACTTTCATAAGTCGTCTATTTAAACAGTTACTTATCGATTAATTAACCATTTTTAAGTGGCAGAAACAAAAAAATAAAATTTATCTTTTATCTTTTTTCCGTAAAGGGGTAATTTTAGACCGCGTGAAATGACTCCAGCCATTTCTGGGAACGCTTTTGCAGCCAAAATTCTCAGCATTCAATCACTATAGACCTACTGTTTTCTTTCGTCTAACTAGTGTTCTGCTTTTGCTCTTCATGGAGGCCCTTGAGTAATATCAATTATCTGAATTTTGTTCTATTCATTAGGTTACATCTCACATCTGTTAAAGTAAGAAATGTGTACTGTGAGATATGGACAATCACCCTCTTGCCGGGCAGTCAGTGTTTTTCTGATAGAGACGTGAAGTTTAAAAACCGATTTGAAAAACCGCGTCGCGTATTGAAGTAGTTTTTCTCTGACAAGCAGACAATATTTTACGAGAAAACAGCCTTTCCAAGAATTTCAGCAGTCATTGCGCTTACCCTATCTTGTAGAGCATAACAAATTTAGTAAATGAGGCGATTTAAGAAAAAATCGTAGATTTAAAAAATCGTAAATTTAAGAAGAAATAAACTACACTTCCGATTGACCGATTTTGATGAAAATGTTGGTGTCGGGTCCTCTAGTGGTATCTAACTTAAGTTCCAAGTTTCAACTTCGTACGATGTCCCGTTCTTGAGATATCCTGTTCACATACACACACACACACACACACACACACAGACCAATCGCTAAAAACATGTTTTTTTGGGTTCAGAGGGTCTGAAAACGTGTAGATCCAGTGAAAACTCAATTTCGAAATATCGACATGAAAACAATATATTCTCCCTATATATTCATGTAGCCAAGAGGAAGTAAAAAAAATGGACTGTCGAGACAAGCCAAGATCAGACATTATAATACTGTGATAAAACTTTGATGTCTGCACGCGAGTAAGTGCCTTAGAAATATCAGGAAGATTGGTGGTCTAAAACAAAACAGAGAAATTTGAGAGTAAGATCCTCTGCAACATAATGGTTACGAAAACGGCAAAACTGTACTTGGAAAAAAACTATTAATGGTGAATAGAAAACGAATAGAAAACTAAAGTTCTATGGATCCCTGAATAGAATCGATAACAAAATAATGACAAAACAAATCTTTAACACATTAAACAGTGGACTAAGGTGTCGGATAAATGGTTTGAAGGAGTGATAAAAGATAAAGAGAAAACAAGAATTAACCAAGAAAACATAATTATACGTACCAAATTCAGATTATGATTACTGATTTTAAGGGTTTCCATGAAGAGCAAAGGCAGAGCACTAGATGGACGAAAGAAAGGAGAAAGGCCTACAACAGTAAACGAGTGGTAAATATAAACCTCATATGTTTAAAATTGACCACATGGTGTCTACTTGACTACATGATAAAAAAAAGTACTGAAGTAAAAAGTAACAACGTAAAATTATTAGCTAACGGATGAACATAAAAATAAATCAGGAAATTTTCTTTTACAGATTAATTAAAATTTACAATATAGCATAAAGATAAATTAATACGAGATAAAAGTAACATTAGAAACAGATTTATGTATTTAAAATTTATACATAATACATGTACAAAATACAGAGTAGACATATTTTTTACGTCAGTATAGATTTTACAATTTTAATTTATATTAGAATATAAATAAACATCAATACACTCGTATTTTTATTTGTCATAAAGTATTTTGAGAATATTATTCTTGATAAATTTACTTTTGATAAAAAAAATTAAAACCCAAAAAATACCAGTATATGTTTGTAATATTAATTTTAGAAATATATTTTCGTACCAACTGCATTTTTCGTTATTTAAAATTGATAACACAACAAAATTGTCAACTTTTATATTAAAAATTCCCTGAACCTTTCTAAATGATTACCTACATAAAAATGAATAATACTGCGATTGAATTTTTATGTTTACTTTTAGAGAATAATATTCCATCACAAGTGCACATTGTTTATTTGAAAGTAGAAAGTTTGACAGTGGAAAAGTTAACAAAATATTTTTTCAACGAAGTCATGCGTGATATTGTTTAAAAAACATTGTTTCTCGTACCGGAGGCACCCATCACTCTAACAGTTTTAAAAATAAAGTAGATACTGCAATTTGCATAATGAAAATATCTTAACTTCCTAAGTTATCAAAGTAAAAGTACTGAAGTCTAATTTAACTATAATCCTAATTTAAGGGTTCATCTGCTTAGTTTACTAAATAAATAAATACACTTTACTGTCACGTAAAATGTACATTACAATTTATAAGATAAATAAAAATTTTTTGGAGTGGAAATAGGGAAGGTTGTAATATGCCGTAGAAAGAAAATAACATACGATAACGCATTCGCTTGGACTGGCCAAGGAAAGCTGTGTGAAAACCTTGATTAGGACACCCAAACACACTAAAACTATTTGATTACAATTCATTTCTAATAGTAACACACTAGTTTTCAACGTTCACAAATCAAGTTAATAATTTAAATTATTTTTCATTTAAGAGTTTGCACTATCATAATCAAAAATAATAACAAAATATGTAACAACAAATACTAAGTATTTATTTACGTATTAAGAACCCATTAAAAAATTGGAACATTTGATACAAATTTTCGAACCTAAATTCGAATAAACTTTGACAATAAAATAGACTTTTACTCTCTCTCTCTCTCTCTCTCTCTCTCTCTCTCTCTCTCTCTCTCTCTCTTGCGTATATATGAAGGAAAGTATTGTTCCATGTCGATTTTTTTAAATTGAGTTTTCACCGTATATTCACGTTTTTAGACCCACGAACCCAAAAAACATGTTTTAGCGATTGGTCGGTGTGTGTGTGTGTGAACGAAAATCTCAAGAAATATAACATCGTACGAAGTTGAAACTTGAAACTTAAGTTAGGTACTACTACCGGACCCGACACGAACATTTTCATTCAAATCGGTCAACGTTTATTCGTGCCATTTTTCACTTTTTTGCAATTTTCCACATATCAGAGTGCGTATTTTTTTAAAAAATCGTCTCGTTATTACATTTTTTATGCTCTACAAGATAGGATAGGCGCCATGTCGCTGAAATGCTTGGAAAGGCTGTTTTCTCGTAAAAAAAATTTTCTTAAGATTGCGGGTTTATAATGAATTTTAGCGCAAAAATGTATCTAGTAAAAGGTAGAGAATTTAAAATCCTACAATTTTTATTTCTAATATTTGTTTTTGTATAATGCTTAGTTTATCAGTAATTAGTGATTTTCTCTTGTTGTTTTTTCAAGAAAATTTATAAAAAATCGATTTTTTAATATTAAATTTATAGGAAATTAAAAGATCTACAACTTTCATTTTATGCATTTTTCTCTAGTGTCTAGTTTAGCGTGAAAGAGTGATTTTCCGTATTTTTAAGCCAAACTGAGGTTGATTTTTATTTTGCATCATTCACTCATGATAAAAATAAGGTTGTGTTTTTTTAGGTTACTTTTTTTCTAATGTTTTATTACGAATGTTAGGTTACATTGTTCATTATTTGCATTGGCAACAGAAAGTTGTGTGAGTGTTTCACACCAGATTTTTTAAATTTAAAATCGCATAAAAAATTTGGTGATTAAAAATCATGATATAAAATACAAAAATTACCTAAATGATATTTCAGAAAATTTTCCAGTTATAATCGAGAACCCTTTAGCTTAGAATTCGAGTGTTTTATTAACTGAGTCACTGAGCCTGTTAAAACTTTTTGTAAAGGATACCTTTAAATTTTGAATGAGTTCCGTCGTATGTCACACTTTTTATAATACATAACCGCACTCGCACACTTTAGTTTTTTGTTGTTTGTATTGTGTTAACAGTTTGAAACGTTCCGAAACAATCTGTTGGAACCTTCCAGAAAGCTAGTTTAGTATTCTATGTAAATCGGAACGCAATAACGAATAATTATTGTTGACGAATCTTGTTCAAGTTTTTTGCTGTTAATTTAAATAAAGTCAGAGTTTTGATATGTTATCATTTTTTAAAAAAAACTAATCGAATTTCCGTGATTTTTATTCTATTTTTCAGTTTATTTAATGTCGCAAAAATGTTTTTAATGTCGGTGATTACTGACTACTAGGGTTGTTTTACATTGTGGGTCGATTTTATTACACAATTTTTCAGACCCTAGCTCATAATCGATCCCTGGACATTCCGCTTTGTATTCTAGCTCGCTAACCATTGTACCACGAATGTAGCCAATCCTCTTTAGATTTATTTATTCAACTAAAAAGAAAACACCTGTTAATACTAAAATAATAATAACATGTATGAAACAAATAAAACTGAAAATCTTTTTAAATTAATCTAAGTAAATTATCAAATGAAAAAATAAATTAGAAACATCACAGCTAATACCATCATATTATCATTAATACTCTCTCCGTACGAGAGATTGTTTGTGTTTCTGTACACACTAGAAGTCTACATACTTTGTTTGAATTAGTCGACTAAAATAAGAGGGGAATGTAATAAATGAAAAGTTACTGTTGTTTTGTCTTGATATATATCAAAAGTATTATGTGACACAGAAAGCTCAACTTTTAGTATCCCGACCTGAGTAGAATACTAAAATGAGTGTGGAATTACAATTAATTGCTTGACCCGCGTATTACAAAAACGTGTCTACTTTTCAAATTTCGTTTAGTAAAATAAAACGTTACATTAATCCGGTTTACAAACAGTTTTGGTGAAAGAAGGTATTTTTCACAAAGGACGGTGAAAAAATAATTTATTTTTCTTAACTTACTTTTAATTAAGCCAGTATGTTACTACGTTATTTAATTTGTTACTTTGATGAAACGTAGCTAAAATAAAGGCTTGTAATAATAATAAAATACAGTAAAATCTCTCTATTGCGGAAATCTCTCTTTAGCGGCATTATTTGTCGACCCCGACCCTTTCGTATATTACGGTAATGTATTTAACTCTCGTTATAGCGGCACAAAAATCTCTATACAACGGCTAAACAATATCTTCAGGATATGGATTTAGACGCCTATGTAAGGACAAACAATGACTTAGCCACTACAGCAGATGTTGGCGGTGATGCAAATTCGAAAATGTCTTAGCCCAAAACAACTAGAAAGAAATTGAAGATGACGATGATATGGAAACACAAATAGTGCCCCTTTAAGTAAACAGGCACTAGACGCTATTCGTATTGTTTCCACATACTGTCATTTCCACAATGTAGATGAAAATTTACAACAAGTTTTAAACATTGAAAATAAGATTGAAGACATGTTTTACGAATTGAAAACACAACAAACAAAAATTACAACCAATTTATTTTACGAAATGAAATGTACTTTACAGTCATTGTTTCCTTAACCCTACAATACTAAGGCGTCGTCTGGCAGACGACGCGCCATTACCGAAATCACTCCCCACCAATTTCCCTATGATATTTTTTCCTCAAACTTCGTCTACCTTCAGTGCGTGACCAGATAGCTAAGGGAGCGTGTTGGTTACCGTGTGCGCAGTTTCTGTATACTTGGTTCGTACATAGTTATAGTTCGCGTCGTCTGTTGGACTACGCCTTAGTAACCACGTAACTTCTAGTTCGTCAGTCGTCGAAGAAACTATGCGTTAGTTTTTGCGTACTTTTAATAAAAATGTACTTTTATTGTCAACTTGCCACGAGAAACCTACCATTAATAATCATAGCAAAAAACCAGATATTATAGAGAGTTATAATGCTACTAAGGGTGCCGTCGATGCGTTGGACCAAATGTGCAACAATACATCCTGTAGTCGCAAGACGAGGAGGTGGCCATTGTGTATTTTTTATAACATTATAAACATCACAATGGTTAATTCCTATGTACTGTATGTTGCAAATTGTGTAAAAGTAAACAAAACCCCAGTAAGTAGAAGGAAATTCTTAAAGGAGGTACATAATGACTTGGTCAAGCCGCTGTTAGAAGATAGAGTCCAAAAGACAAATTTACCAAGGGATCTGCAGCAAACAATCTCATCTGTCCTCAAGATTGATGTTCCCAATCCACTTCCAGTACCTCGTGAGCAACAAGAAAGAAAGATCTGTGCATTCTGCCCTCCTAAGAAGAGACGGATGACAAGATTTTTTTGCGGCCGCTGTTCGAAGGCTATGTGTGGTGAGCACCAAGCAAACTTATGCTGTGAATGCCAATAGAACTAACATTTAGGCCGAAAACGATGCAAATACACTGTGTAAGTCCTATTTAATATGTTTGAAATAATAAAGTTATATTTTCATTGTAAAATTTGTTATTTTTTCTTCTTTTTGAAAAGTAGTCTGTCAGACGACGCCTTAGTAACCATGTTTGGTATAGACCACCTTAGTAGTCTAGGACTTAGTAGTAAGGAAAAAATATATACTGTACTGTGTTTCTTTTGTGTGTTTGTGTAGCCTATCACATATCAGAGTGCGTTGTATGTATGTCTATTACTGTTCAGTGAAATACGAGATTCAGTGCTAATTAATTTTAGGCTGCCTATTACGGTGGGGTACTATATGAATGATTATTGAAAAAAGTTCAATACGAAAACTGAAATTCTATTGTTCAAAATTAGTGACACAACATCTAATAAAACCATCTGTTTGTATCTAAATTTCTTTTTAACTAAAAAACCTACATTTCAAGCCAATGAGCAAGTAATATAAAAATATCTCACTGTATTAAACATTCGTCATAAAGTAATCTATTCAGTAGTTTTTCAAAGTAAACTTATTGCATGCATCATTCAATTATGTATATGAGTTTTTAGTACAGAAAAATTAGTACACCAACTTCCCTCCCACCATTAATTACTCCTTCTCTCTAATAACGAAACTTTCTTTATAGCGGCGGAACCTCATGGTCCCTTCAATTCCGCTATAGAGAGATTTTACTGTACAGCAATTTTTTTACAATTTTTTCTCACATTATCGCATTTTCCTAAGAAGAAAAGAAAACGAAAGATAACTTTCCCTTAGAGTAAGAAGTTCTGAGTTTGTTAATATAGCCTACTGTTCCAAAAAAACAGGTTAAACGAATTTAAATGTGATTTTGTGACAGTTGTTAAAAATTTTTGTTAGAAACAATTTTTATGCAGATTTATAATTTTCAACTTAAGAGAAGGTTCTCCAGTAATAAATCTAATAAAATTAGATTACTTACTCACTTCTACTTGAAGTAGAGGTTCAAGTAGAGATCGTAGGTTCGTTGTTAACTTCTAATTGATTATTCCATCTCTTTCGTGGTTATTCAACATCTCAGGTACCACCGTGAAAGTAATACATTATTCTCCTTGCCAATCAACTTTATTCTACTTCACAAATATAATCCAACCAATTCTGACAATGTGCAGTTAGTTTTACATTTAAATTAGACACTCCATGCCTGTTTCTTAGGTTAGAACTTTCAGATGGTAACTTCTTCAAACACAATAAGATTCCTATGTAAAAGGTGTACCATTGCTGCGTGCACAAATATAATATTTTTGGATATTAACACCCACATTTTGCTGTCACAAATACCTGCAGGGACAGTCCACTTATGTATTGAACGACAGTACCTTTTATTTTTCAGTTTTACTTTTTAAAGTCCTAGATATTGTTCCAAAAGTACAGTCACACATCAACAGCTAGTGATTCCATTTTACCCGTGTACGATGTCAAACAACTGAAGAACTTAAATTTTCAGACCTATTCCATACCTTGACCATTAAGTAACAATTTACAACATCGAGGAATATTTACCATGAATTCCCATTAACTTTTTTTTACTAAAGATATTTCGATGTTGTTCGAAAAAAACTACTGTTTGTAACTAATAAAATTCTGTAAAGTATACTCATTAACTGAAACATCGACGTACAGAAGAAATAACATAAAATTTTTCTTATATCAAAATTACGTCATGTTTAGTCTGCACTGCAAAATTTGCGTCAAGATTGTGTATACATATTTTTTTTAGTTTATTTAAAGTCGGATCAACTGCTTGGTTATTAGCAACAAAGAAGGGATTTAGAACTGAGGGCTTTGCTAGTGAAAATTTCCAGACCCTAGCCGGGAATTGAACCTGGGATCTCCAGGTTGTAGGCTAGCGCACTAACCACTACGCTGAGGAGGCGGTTTATACATACGGATTTGCCCCGAAATCCTTTTTTAGAGCATACTTTTAAATTCCCACTATTTCCAATCATACCCACCGGTTTGATTTAGAGGTAAAGTCGTTAGCACGAGTCAGCTGTTTAACAGCTGATTTTTGGAGACGAATGTTCCTGGTTTAAAAATCCTAGTAAAGTTAGTTAATTTTATTCGAATTTGAATACTAGAAAGTGGTTACCACAGTGTACTTTGATGGTTGGGGTTCAATTAACCAAACTCTCTCAGGAATGGTCGGTCTGATTCTGTACAAGACTACACTTTTTACACTTCATACCATCCTCATCTCATTGGGTCATGGGGTTTGATTTTTGGTCGAATTGAATACATTGCAACTTACAAACATAAGGGTAAAAATCTGGTGTGAAACACTCACACAACTTTCACTTGCCAATGAAAATAATTTAAACAATATAACCTAATATTAGTAATAAAACATTAAAAATAAACAAAAAACTAACCTCAAAAAACATAACCTTATTTTAATCATGAGTGAAAGACGCAAAATGAAAATCGAACTCAGTTTGGCTTAAAAAACGGAAAATCCCACTTTCACGTTAAACTAGGCTCTGTACCGAAAAATTCTTTAAATAAAAGTTGTAGATCTTTTAATTTCCTATAAATTTGATTATATACACTTTTGTCGTAAAATGCATTCTAAGGCCGAAATCTTAAATAAATCGATTTTTCACACGTTTTCGTGAGAAAAAATTAGAAAATCGCTAATTACTGCTAAACTAAGCGTTATACAAAACAATGTTTCAAATAAAACTTGTAGGATTTTAAATTCTCTACAACTTTTATCATATAATGTTTTGCGCTAAAATGCATATAAAAGCCGTAATTTTAAAAAGAAAATGTTTTTACGTGAAAACAGTCTCACCGAGAATTCCAGCAAACATGGCGCCTACCCTATCTTGTAGAGAATAAAAAAATGAGTAAACCAGGTGATTTTTAAAAAAATCGTAGGACCAGTTTTTGAGAAAATCACAAAAAAGTGAAAAATTACACGAATAAACTACTACTTCCGGTTGACCGATTTTGATGAAAATGTTCGTGTCGGGTCCGGTAGTGGTATGCAACTTAAGTTTTAAGTTTCAAGTTCGTACGATGTTCCGTTCTTGAGATACTTTGTACACACACACACGCACACACACACACACACACACACACACGCCTAGACACACACACAGACCAATCGCTAAAAACATGTTTTTTGGGTTCAGGGGGTCTGAAAACGTATAGATCCGGTGAAAACTCGATTTTGAAAAATCGACATGAAAACAATACTTTCCTTCCTATTTATTCATATAGGCAAGAGAAAGTAAAAAGAAATATCAATCCAAACTTTCATTTCGTAAATTTCACAATCACTCCTAGTTGGAATATAATAGATGATGTAGGGAGAGAAAGAGAATTTAAGGAAGTAAGTGGCTATGAAGAAAGCAAATCGTAGCCCCACAAACCAACGGGTTGAGGAGACGAAGAAGAAGAATAACCACATCCTTAAAAAACCCGGAAATTACTTTACAATAAAATATTTTTGTATGAAATAAAAATGATTATTTATCAGGATAGATAACTCAAGCAACAATCGTTTAATACTTTTAACCATACGATATTTTTTAACAATTCATTACGGATTCGAACCAAACCGAATTTTAATTGCTACTCAAAATAATACAGAATTTGTTATATGATAGTTTGCAAATTTACATAATAATAATAATAATCGCCATTATTTCTGCAGTATCAAATGTCAATTAAAACAGATGACGTAGGAGCTTAATATTAATCCAGCAATAACGTAACATTAATAATAGTAGTAGTGCGTTGCAGTATGCTATTAATTAATACAAGCTAATAATAGTAAAATATGTGTAGCCTACGTTAACATGAAGGAATTTGTACTTTAGGATTTAATAAGATGTTCGTAGTGTGGCCCCCAACAAAGCAGAATTACTTACCATAATGTATTCAATAACATTACCGAGCAGAATTGTTAATTGTTCAGCCCACAACTATGAGCGTTATTTTCAGCAATAAATTAGTTAATATAAGTTTTTTTTATCCCTAATGTGTGTACGTTGCAATCTGATCAATTTAGAACAATAAGGAACCCCATGACCCAATGAGATGAGGATGATGCGTATGATGTGTAAATGAGGTGTGCAGACCCAGGCTAACCGTTCCTGAGAGATGTCGCACTGGCTGTGGCCCAATCGGTAGAGTCAAAAAAGGACCGGCCTAAGCGGTAAGGTTACCGGCGGCGTAATCCAAAAAGAAGTAATAGAAAGAGATTAGGGGGGTAAAAGAGATTAGGGGGGCCACTCAAGAGGAGCGTCCGCTGGCAAGCGAGTAGAAGATCGTCTATACCGCTGCCTAAAGAATAGGAGCGGTCACCGACGCAGCAAACACCGTTTACCGCTTCCTACAGGAGGAGCAGTAGCTGGTGAAGCGAATGCTAAGGAAGGCAAGGGAAGGGAAGTGGTCATTGTGGAGCAAGAAATACTCAAGGCTGATTGATCGATCTTTCTTCGCATCGACCTTCTCGAAGCGATGATCGATACTTACTGATTGAGTTCCTTCAACTACTGCCTCCACCGGTCGTTTGTGTATGTCTTACCCACTGGTAAACGCACTGTGAGAGGTTTGCTGGCTGCGCTATCTACTGGCAGCAGAAGCAAAAACGCTTACAGCGCCAATAGCGGGAAAAACACGAACGACGGACTGGCGTAGAAATAGTATAGATGGGAGCTCACTTGATTGCTAGCGTAAGGAATTCGGTTTGAGAGGATTTTTTGTACGATTCCCCTCCTCCTATAACCTAGCAGTAGTAACAATACCATTAGTACGCGCTATTCTAAAAATATTAGTCACAAACCATTTCGAATAACTACCCTAGTACCAAAACATTTTATTACATTATTAAAACTAATAATGTTCTAAAATATTTTATTATTATAAAAAAAAAGTTTTTTATAAATACCCTAATACAGTAAAAAATGTATTAGTTTTTAATATTTTACTACAGAGTGTTACATTTTATATCAGTTGGTTTATAAATAGGCCGCGTATAACAATATTAGATGACACACAATAACTAAATTGCCGGCCGCATTGGCGCAGTTGGTAACGTGCTCGCCTCTCATCATGCGGTCCTGAGTTCGAATCCCACTCAGGCACGTCATATTTTCATACGTTACAAAAAATCATTTCATCCTCCATTGTACAATAGTTACACCCCAACGTCGTCGCTAATGACCGTTGTAGTTGATGCGACGTTAAATAAATAAAAATAACTAGATTAATAATTTTACGAGCCGCGAGCGTAATTAACACCACTAGTGAACGGTCTCACAGTAACAACTGACAAATATGAAGAGTAAATATTTTCAGAATGTACAGTACACACGTCACTATGTGCATTTAAAGCAACCGTTGCTATGACAACATCATGTCTCACTGCCGCCAGTCCCCTTACCCCTCATTACGCACTAGCAAACAAGCTAGCTAGCTCCCAACTATACACTACATTATCAGAGAGTATGGTTAATTGAAACCCAACCACCAAAATACACCGCTGTCTGGTATTTCAAATCCATATAAGAGTAAATTCCTTTTCTAGGATTTAACCCACCGGGTTGGTCTAGAGGTAAAGTCGTCGTCGCCGCGAGTCAGCTGTTAAACAGCTGATTTTGGGAGACGAAGGTTGCTGGTTTAAATCCTAGTAAAGGTTAAAGGTTAAAGAGTTAAGCAGTATACTTACCTAGGCAGCAATGTAAACGAGGATTGGGATCACTCGCAAGAAATTAAGATACGCATAGAAAAAGCCAGAGTGGCCTTCAACAATATGCGAAAAATTTTCAAAACTCACGACCTTACACTTGCTATCAAAATGCGTCTCCTTCGATGTTATGTGTTCTCTGTACTGTTCTACGGCGTGGAAGCTTGGACGCTCACTGAGGCCTCAGCCAGGAGGCTTGAAGCCTTTGAAATGTGGCTTTATCGAAGAATGTTACGCGTATCATGGAGGGACAGAGTCACCAATGTAGAAATTCTTCGAAGGATGAATAAAGATAAAGAGGTTCTTGACATCGTGAAAGTGCGAAAGCTCCAATACCTGGGACACATTATGCGCAATGAGAACCGTTACGTGTTGCTTCAAAAGATTTTGCAAGGAAAGGTGTATGGTGCGAGAGGTCCCGGTAGAAGAAGGATTTCATGGTTGAAAAATCTAAGAACGTGGTTCAACCAGTCGACGACCCAACTTTTCAAAGCAGCTGTATCCAAAGTCAGAATAGCCATCATGATAGCCAACATCCGAACCGGATAGGCACCATAAGAAGAAGAAAAAAAGGTAGTAACTTTTATACGGATCAGAATACTAGACAGTGGTTACAGGTGTGCTTTGATGGTTGAGGTTCAATTAACCATACTCTCTCAGGAATGGTCGGCCCGAGTCTATACAACTCTCATTTACACGTCATACACATCACCCTCATCTCATTGGGTCATGTGGTTGTTTATTAGTCTGAACTGAACAGATTGCAACGTACACAAATTAGGAATAAAAAAACCTAGGATTTGAACCAGGAACGTTCATCTTTGAAAATTAGCTGCTAAACAGCTGACTCGCGGCGACGATTTGATATAAATTATAAGCACAAAAAAATTATCACTAAAGATAAAATTAAAAGAAATAAAAGTCCATCATTATAAAACAAGATTTTATTTCCTCGGTTAGATAAACCAATCAAAAAAGAAGTGAACAACATCAATAAAAAAAAATGTGGTCAACATACTACACAGTATTTACAAAACTAATGTACGCCTAAATAGGTATAAAACATTAATTATTATGTTTATTATTTAATCAACAGAAACGTTGAAATATAATTTGAACGTTTCTGTAAAAACGTCAAAGGTAATGGAGCATTTACTAAAAAAACGTAAAACAACGTAAAATAATATTTATTTTGCAAAAAGGTCTTTTGAAAATGGCAAAATCATTCTTAAACAAAAATTTATCACAATTTAAGCAATATTTTGATTGGATTTCACTATGCAATTTTTAATTGGGAGTTTATATTTATTTAGCACATAATAAAGACTTAATTACTTCAGCAAGATATTAATAAATCAATATTACTATTTATTGTTAATGTTGTTGTTATAAGAACAAGTAAACAACAAATAGAAATTTCTCATAAACTTAACTGTACGATATTGTTATTGAAACGCGTTATTAAAACGTTCTGTAGGAACATAGCTTGAATGATAACTGTTCGAATTTTATATCCAAAGGAGAAATCTATCTAACGTTGTAATAATGGAAATTCCGAAATACGAAAAATTTCAGTTATGAGATACTTTATTTACCCGTTAGCTACACGAAATTCATGAAAGCATAATATTATGTTTCCAATATACCGTATATTTGATGGATAAATTATTATATACTTGAATCAAAGCACTAGAAATTTTGTTTATCATAAAATACACAACAGATAAAATATCTAAATATAATATTTTGATCTAATTTTATTGATTGAACCATTTTGTAATTATTTTTGACAACCAAACATTATTATATCTTCTTCTTCTTCTTCTTCTTCTTCCCTTCAAGGATTAGTGATTCCTGCCTGTTCCGAACCTCTGAAATCTGCCCATCTCTTCCTCGGGCGACTCGGTGTCTCCTTCCCTCCGGTTTGTAACCCAGCACCTGCTTAGGTATCCTAATCTTGGTTATCCTGTCTACATGCTCTATCCACGGTGATTTATTTTGCAGTACCCTAATATTTATGGCAAAGATGTTAAGCTCTTTCCTTATCTCTACATTTCTATAACGGTCTTCCCTACTACATCCATATGTTCGCCGTAAAAATTCCATTTCAGGTGCTTGCAATCTGCTTTCATCTGTCTTTGCTAGCACCCAAACTTCGTTGCCATAAAATAGGGTTAACCCTAATATTTTTTTATAACATTTTAACCTTTTATCCCTACTGGTGTTGTTTTTTAGGGTTCTGTGGATAGTCCCGCATATATGTAGGACTCAGTGCATCTTATTGAAGGCACATTTATCTTGTTGATATGTTACATTGCAATCCAGATACTGAAAGTGTCCAATCCAGATACCTGTTCCAGAATATTGTTCTCTAAAACAATTTTGCTCCTGACCGGATCCTTCACTTTGAACGCCATTACCCTCATCTTCTGCGTTGAAATAAAATTGTATGACATGTAATATAATATAATTATGTATAAAACATAGTTAATTTTGAGTTTTAATTAATTTTGAGTTCTTTTGTTAGAATCATCTATTATTGTTCAGCTGAAGGAGAAGATGCTCCAGGACAAAAATGAATTGTGGGATTAACAACGTTCACCAAAATTTAAAATAGGCTACAATCCAAAAAAAATCCAATTGAAAATCCAACATTTAAAAAGAGTAAGTTTTGCAAATATTATCCTGTTTTTAGGGGAATTCTCGTAAAAATATTCGTACATAATATAATCACTATTCTAGCGCAGAGAAAGAACACCTGAGGAACATCACCCTCAACGTTTTGAATTTCAAACCGAAGGGGGAGGAGAGATATTGAAAGGCCACGCAAGAGATGGCAATAATTCAAATGAGTTTTGTCGCTGCTGTGAATCGGAACAGGCGGAAGAAGCCTAATCTTTGATTATCAGAAGATAATAACACTATTCTAGACTACTTTTATCACTAAGGCATTAAACACCAAGTAAAAGTAAAAAGAACATTTAGAAAAACTTGAACATCAAAAACGTTTTGCAATTTGTTAACTTCATTTATAAAAAAATTTTGACTACAATTGGACAACTAGTAAAAGAGATAACAACTAATCGTGTGATACTATGTACTTTAAAAAGAACACCACCCAGCGACAGTATTCAACGCTTAAAAGTTTTTTACAGGCTTTTTATTAAAAATTTACACTTCCGCTTCACTTCAAATTTTAAATTTATAAATTTCTCTTGCGACCTATGAAGACATACGGAGTACAAATCTACAGCCCAGGAAAACGTTCTAACGTAAAAATTGTTCAGGAGTCCAGTAAAAAAATTTTAAGATTAATAACGGGTGTATTAAAATATATCAATAACCAATCTTTACATTCAGATTTCCAAAATCCCTTCATTCAAGATATCATCTCAAACTGTTATTGGAAATTCTTTTCTAATCTTGAAAATCACGCTAACCCTCTTGCTCAAAGATTCTCAGTACAACAATTCTCGAATATAAAAAGACTTGGTCGCTCTTGAAACAGAGATCTACTAAACTGCTGATTTTCAGAGATGAAGGTTCCAAATCCTATTAAAGTTGCTTTTTTTATACGGATTTGAATACTAGACAGTTGTTACCGGTGTACTTTATGGTTGGGGTTAAATTAATTATTCATTCTCAGAATTCTATATTCTTAGATTCTTATGGTTGGACTGGGTCTGTAGAAAACTATACTTCATTTATATGTCATACATATCAACCTTATCTCATTGGGTCATGGGGTTGCTTATGTTCTAAAATTGAACAGATTGCAACGTACACACATAAGGGATAAAAATAGTAAATACAGTAAAATCTCTCTATTGCGGAACTCTATATAGCGGAAATCTCTCTTTGCAGCATTATTTGCCAACCCCGACCCTTTCGTATACTACGATAATGTATTTAACACTCGTTATAGCGGCACAAAAATCTCTCTATAGCGGCAAAACAATATCTTCAGGATATGGATTTAGACGCCTATGTAGGGGCAGACAATGACTTAACCAGATCAGCAGATGTTGGCCATGATGCAATAATCGAAAATGTCTTAGCCCAAAACAACGAGCAAGAAAGTGAAGATGACGATGAAATGGAAACAGAAATGTTGTCCCTTCAAGCAAACAGGCACTAGACGCTATTCTTGTTGTTTCCACGTACTGTCATTGCCAATATGTAAATGAAAATTTACAAGTTTTAAACATTGAAAATGAGATTGAAGACATGTTTTATTGATTGAAAACGAAACAAAATTTACAACTTATTTTACGAAATGAAATGTACTTCACAGTTATTGTTTCCTTAATAACAAAAAATATATACTGTACTGTGTATTTTTTTGTGTTTGTGTAGCCTATGTTTTATTAGATTTTAATTGTATGTATGTATGTCTATTACTGTTCAGTGAAAAACGAGTTTCAGTGCTAATTAATTTTAGGCTATCTATTACGGTATGTACTGTATGAATGATTATTGAAAAAAGTTCAGTACGAAAAGTGAAATTCTATTGTTAAACATTAGTAACACAACATCTCATAAAACCAGTTTGTATCCAAATTTCTTGTTAAGTTAATACCCTACACTTTATGTAATTAATTTAAATATCTCAGTGTATTGAAGTTATCTACTGTATTAAACATTCGTCATAAAGTTATCTATTCAGTAGTTTTTCAAAAACTTATTCCATGCACCATTTACATACGTATATAAGTTATTTTGTACATAAAAATTAGTTTCTTACAAACTTCCCTCCCACCGTTAATTACTCGCTCTCTCAATAACAGAATTCTCTTTATAGCGGCGGTACCTCATGGTCCCTTCAATTCCGCTATAGAGAGATTTTACTGTAGTTAACAAAAATGTTATACCTGCTACTACAACCTTAACGAAAATATTATCCCATTGCATCAGAAGAGCGACATATTTGCCTCGAGGTACATAAAAATTGATTAAAAATCAGACACATATTCTTTTAATAAAAAAAATGTTCACAAACACCTTTACTCAGAATTCAACAGGTAGAAACTAATTACTAATGATCTAGTGGTGATGTAATATAGAAAAACAATTACTAAATAGTTAACTATATATCGTATTACAACAATTGAACAGAACAAAGTACGCAGATTTTGTAAACAAACGGCCACAAGATGAATACAGAAAGAAAATATAAAACAAAGTTTCATTGTGAGTACCAAAGTCACTATTTTATTTTTTATGGACCTTTTATTTTCTATAAATATTGAATTTACAATAGTAAATAAAATGGTAGAAATAAATTGACGATAAAAATTCTAAATTATATTTGATAATGAAGGGAATTTCGAAGATAAGGAAGAAAAAAATTGTTTCAAAATCGTTTCACTGAACTGAGAACATAAACGGTAACACCATCAATCAGATATTTCAGCCTGATGCGTTTGTATTGGTGACCAGTCTACTATTATTTTATCTGTTGACACGACACTATTCCGATAATGAAAGGAGTACACATATATGAAAACCAAATCAATAAATCTGCATGTCCAAAACATTAATCATTTTCATGTTTATAGTTCAGTTGAATCTCTGTTCAATTTTTATGCCCCTTCTCCTATAACTGTACCTCCACTTGTTACGATTGGTTTGCAACAATCCACTTAAGGGCAGGAAAAAACAACCCAAATCAAAAACAAAACGATAAAAGTAAATATAGGTTAGTTTAAATCCCAGAGGAAATCTATGGGTATTTCAACAAAAAAAAACAAAATGTGTTTTTGGAAAGTAGTAATTTGTAAATGAATGTTTAATCAAAATATAGGGAGTTGATAATAAATTTTTCCTAAAATTAATCACGCAAAATTTTCAAAATTCATTCTGTAATAATGAATTAAATTCAACAAACTTCCTGGAATTTGAATGTTGCCCAATTATTGCTTCTATTCCAAGTATTAATCAAAATATTATATTTTATAAACCAATACCTATTTGACTTGTTACCATTTACATTCTATCCTCTTCAATTAAATCAAGAATAATTACATTCTACGAGGGTAGGCTGATAAGTAATGCACACATGCTTGTAGAAGACAACTAAATAAACTTCAGTAGCGCGCCTGGTGGCATGTGGAAGTACTATTTCTCCTCTACAAGCCTGCGCAGTTTGAAGGCGTTGCTTTCATTTAGTTTGTTTTGAGTAGTGGAAGTATGGCGTCGTGTTCTGGTGCTATGTCAACGAGAATTAAACAACGCGCTGTTATCGAATTTTTAACTGCTGAGAAAGTGAATCCTAGTGAGATTTATCGTCGTTTAAAGGCTGTTTATTGTGACGATACTGTTGATAGGTCTACTGTGAATCGTTGGGTAATAAAATTTCGTGATTGCCAACCTGGAAAAGCCTTAATTGTTGACAAAACACGCAGTGGACGACCAATCACTGCCTCAGACGATAATCGTCGCAAACTCATCGATGATTTGATTCAAAATGACCGGCGAATCACTCAACAGCGTATCGCAAACCAAATTGGAATATCTAAGGAACGTGTTGGCTTCATTATTGAACAATTGGGATACCGTAAAATCTGTGCACGATGGGTACCACGCCGTCTGACAGACGATAATAAACAGCGTCGATTGGAATGCTGTGAACAACTTTTGAAGCGCTACCGTGACGAAGGAGACGACTTTCTTTTGAATATTGTGACGGGGGACGAGTCATGGGTTCATCATTACGATCCCGAAGAAAAAAGGCAGAGCGCTGAATATCGTCATCCACATTCTCCTGTTGTGAAAAAGTTCAAAACACAACCGTCCGCAAAAAAAATTCTTTTGACTGTGTTTTGGGATGCTCGCCGAGTTTATGTGACTGATTATCTGGAACGAGGGGCAAGGTAAATTCTGCTCAGTATATACAGACTCTGAAACACCTCCGACGTCGAGTTTGTCGTGTTAGAGGCAACCTGGCGCCAATAATTTTGCAACACGACAATGCTCGTCCACACACTTCGCGTGCAACTGGAGAGGCTCTGAGAAACCTGAAGTTTCAACCAATTTTACACCCTCCGTATTCTCCCGACCTTGCGCCTTGCGATTTTTATTTTTTTCCTCTACTGAAGAGAGACCTTAAGGGTAATCATTACAGCTCGGACAATGAGGTGAAGGCAGCTATTGCGTCCTGGGTTCGAGGAAAGTCGGAAGAATTTTTCAGTGACGGAATGAAAAAACTTGTTAAACGTTGGGAGAAATGTGTAATGCTTAACGGTGACTATATTGAAAAATAAATAGATAATTTGGTAGGTTAAGATTTGTACTTTAATTTGTTATTTACCCCATCTTGCTATTTCTTTTTGTTCGTCTTCTACAAGCATGTGTGCATTACTTATCAGCCTACCCTCGTAATTTTGAAAATTTTGTTTTAGAATTCATTGTCACATCAAATTCCAAGGAGTTATTTTGGTTTTGTATTATGCGTATACTGCTGCAACAAGACGGTCAACGCCATACCAGTGTCACTTTTCTTTATTAGATACAGTACAGTGCAACCACAGTCATTCAAACGGATGTTATTCGAAATTTTCGTTACCTCGAAGAAAATTATTTGTCCCCGTCATTTTGTATACATACTAATGTTAAATATAACTTCGTAATTTGAAATTTTTAAATAAAAATTTTCATTAATAAGAAATGTTTATTTTTTATTTAATTTTTATTTTACTAGAAATGCTTGTAGAACGGTCAAAGGGCGCCAGCCTGTTATCGGTCCAATTCCCAATCGATTGCATCACGTTGACTAGTAAATATTTAATACGTACGATTCTATCCAAGAATATACATGAGAGACACTCATTTACTAAACTTGCAGTTATCTAGGTTGGGTCCCGCAGGTACCTAATTAAAGATACATACGGAAAATACAACGTCACCGTGAGACGCAGCCGAAAATTAAGTCGTTTTTTTTGACCGTAATACATGTCAATGTACAAATTTTTAAAATGCACTTTAAGTAGGCCCTACACTCTTTTATTTAAAATTTATTTTAGTTAGCTTTACGTACGTATATAATTGATTAAAACTTTCACTTTAATAAATGTATGTATGTATGTATTGTCGCCGACTGCGCCACCATTATCAGCGCCTGCAGACAGTCCCAGAACCTGCCTGCCGCGGGAGGCGCTACCGACGCGCAGCCAGCAGTGCCTCCCCTCCACCATTTAGTGGACTCGCTGGAGGGGGATTTAACAATGACCCGCGAGTTGCACTCTCAATTCAAACTTCCGAACGGAGAAGAAAAAAGAAGAGATCTAGCAAGAAAGAAAAGAGTCCAGCCGAGACCAGACGCTCTATCCCTGGTCGGAGCTACCGGTGGTGGACGCACATTCCTGCACCTGTCAGCCTTCTTCTACCCGGCCGCCGAAGGAAGCGCGTACGTGCCTGATGGCACCACAGTGAAGACATTGCGCAAGATCGGACAGAACCGTCTCAGCCGCACTATCGGCCAACGGCCTACGTCGACCCGACACTGCGGGGCTCTGGGGGCCACCACTGTCACGCTGCAGTGGGGACCCAATTGCCGCTGAGGAACAGCTAGGCCTGAACCCGGTAGCCGGGCCGTCACTCTTCGGGCTCCGCTTCCGACCACCAACAACGGCCCTTTTCAGGTCCACCAAACTAACAAATCAAGGTTTCGCTTCGTGTCGTTGGTCCCGGTCAGCGACTGTATGTATTTGATGTATTTGTATTTTAGGTGTTAAAACACAGTTAAAAACGTGCAGTAAATGCTTTTGTAACTATTTGTAATTTTTAGTCAGAGTCCAAGTAACTTTGTAATTCGAAATTTTGTTATTTAAAACTTTTTAAGCTCCCTTTGGCTTAAAAATACTGAGGTTTTATTGTACTCTTAAACTAAGAACGTTCTATATTACAGATTGGCCTGTTCATAAAAGTATCTAAATTTTTCTACATTTTCATCTGATAGATCCAGCATTCACCACTCAAGTAATTCCTAAGTATATTATATTCTCTTGTGTATATTGTTTGGTATATAAGAAGAGCAGAGGCCAGACGGATTCATAAAATAACGGAATGAAGCCCTGAAAGAGAAGGAGGAAGGGCACCTCGCGAAGATCACGGAGGGACGGAGTGGTCGAGACTACGCCGGAGAGACGCTTGGATAGTAGGAATTGGGGTTAATGGAGGATCTAAAAAAGAAAACGTAAACAGGAGAGGTAGATACCTTCGTGAAAAAAATATTGTGACAATATCTAAAGTTAAAGTGGTTGTTCCAGAATTCTCTAGCAGGACTAAGATTTTAGAACCGTTAGCGTAAATAATAATAGTTGATTAATCGGGTTGTTTCCTAGAAATTATTAGAAATGAAGTGTATAAATGGTTAGTATAGGTCTATTGTTGTGACGGCTACCTGAACGGTCGGTGTATTTATTTAGATAATTTGCTGTAATAGTGTTCTAATGTGTTTACCTGTTGTTAAGAGACATCCAAAACCCGACAGAAAGACATTGTATTTTTATTATTAAATCAAGAATCTTTGTTCTACTTGAAAATTCCATAGCATTGTTATATAAGCGCAGACTAATTTGGTTAGTTAATTAGTCTTGATCTGCCATTCAGTGAGTGAATTGTGCACGGCGTAGTAGTTAAGTTGAAGAAGATCTTACGTATTCTGTGTATCGTCTAACATTTTACTGCGTATCGTATAATTGATTGTAAGAAGGATTTTGCAAATTAAGCGCGAGTTAATCTAGTTAACAAGTTCACTTATTGTCATTAATTTATTATAATTAGTTTATTATTATTTTAAGTATCTTGATTGTAACTTATTAGCAGATTTAAGTTAGACAATTATATATAGTATGTAATAAGTACTTGTAATTTTAAACGAGTGAGTTAATTATGTTTTTATCCAGATTCTGAAACGGACACCTTAGCAATAAGAGTCGCAATACATATATTTAAAATGAATATCACTGTCTAAAAAAAAACACGGATTTAGTATTAACGCCAAAATTTACAAAATAGCCCAAATAATGTGTTGTTGTTTAGGTCATCAGCCGAAAGGCTGGTTTGAACCTGCAAAGGTTTTACTAAGTAAAACGAAAAGTGAGTTGGTTTATCATTGGCTTCCTTACTGAGTGGAAAAGTGCACTTATCAGCATGCCGGGCCCTCTGAAAAGCACATTTTTCCACTCTGCAAATGACACCTTCTTTTCATTTACCAAAGGATCTGGCTGTATAATGAAATTATTACTTACAGAGGAGAAAACTCTGATTTCTTAGTGTCTTTTACACCTTTATCTCATCTGTTCCTAAATGATTCAGTAACTTATTTGGCTGACCATGTGATAAGAAACAGAACTATTTATTTTAGCCCTGCAAGAAACATATTGAGTGTAAATAATTTGACACTCCACCTGTCTATTATGGGCAGTCGGTATAATGTAGGAGAAACCAAATAAAAAACTAGCAATTGATTTAGTAGGGTATATTGGATCAACTAGTTTATTGCTTTTTAAGTTTGACTCCGCACTATAATTGTTCTAGGTACCGCTTCAGCCACACTTATGCCGATTCTTCTTATTACTGCTCTTTGGAAAATTATTCATTGAAAACAATATTTTTATTGTATTTGAGGAGTCACTTGTTAAGACTCGTAAAAAGGAGTCACCCTTTTCACCCTTTAAATTTTCGAAATTTGAAATTGTTAATTTTTTTAGATATGATTTTAGAACAGGCACACGGATTTACAAACCGTAGCTCTTTAAAAACGTAAGCTATAAAAGTAATACGTATTTTTTTAGGGTAGTCAATTTATTTTTGTTCCTTAGACGCAAATGGCTGAAATTCCAATGCTTTAGTTTTTCTGTTCAAATGCTAAGTAACAGATACTTCAAATTTCAGTCCTTTAAGTGATCGGGAAGCTAGAGAATTAGTAATGAGTGAGTCAGTGAGAGTTTTACATTTGTTTAAACACATTCATAAACATAAAAAATTACCAAAACGTTAGAGATTATTTATAAAGGGGTTTACTTCTTCTTCTTCTTCTTCTTATAGTGCATCTCCTATCGGAGGTTTGCTATCATCACAGCAATCCGGACCTTGTCGACTGCAGCTCTGAACAGTTGAACACTGCCACAGTTAAACCAATCCCTCAGGTTCTTTAGCCAGGATACACGGCGTCTTCCGATGCTCCGCCTTCCACTAATCTTTCCCTGGACTATCAGTTGAAGAAGCTTGTATTTCTGTCCTCTCATTATATGACCCAGATATTGAAGCTTTCTTCTTTTTATGGTGTTAATGATTTCACATTTCTTCTGCATCCGGATCAGCACTTCGGCATTACTAACTTTATCCGTCCAGGGAATACGCCACAATCTACGGTAACACCACATCTCGAATGCTTGTAGTTTGTCGATGTGGTCTTTCTTGAGGGTCCATGCTTCAACCCCATACAATAGCGTGGAAAAAACGTAACAACGCAGCATCCTCATCCTAAGTTCCATGTTGATATCCCGACTTGCAAATAACTTCTTCATCCTTACAAATGTTGATCTGGCTATCTCTATCCTCGTTCTTATTTCTCTTGTTTGGTCACCCGATTGTTCTATTCATGTTCCCAAATATCTATATGCCGATACATTCTCTATTGGGGTGCCTGCCACTGTCAGGTTCACACGGTTCAGATCTTGAGGGAATTTTGTAATTACCATTAACTTGGTCTTCTTAAAGTTAATTTTTAGCCCATATTCATTACATCGATCATTTAATTTTTCTAATAGGTGTTGTGTATCTTCAAGGTTGCTTGTTAACAAGACGGTATCATCAGCATACCTCATATTATTAATTACTTCTCCAAAGGGTTTTACATAATACCTTAATTTGCATAACTTTACTTATTCTCCATTGTATTAATTTATTAGTTAATAAAGAATATGTATACAATAATGAAACGAAATTACTTCATGAAAAGTTTTCCTTTTATAGAAAAAAATTTCATTGAAATGGATTTAGTAAGCGTAAAGCAGTGCTCGTTTACTACTGTTCCCGAGGTTTCCCATACAATTCCCGGTTATGATGAGAAAGGATTACGTAGAAAATGGAAAGGAAGTGAGAAAGAAGAAAACTGTAAAAAGAAATGTAAATTTAACAAAACGGCAGCGCTGATTGTGCTTTGTGAAGCTGCGTTGCCCTTGAAGCATAGCAATACTTAGTTACAGGAATGGAATGCTTTGAAAAAGTTCAATTTCGCTTAGCTTGTTCATTCTAATAGCCGACTTCTGTAAATATTATTAAAATCACTGGTACATTACAATATATCGCAATTTAAATATTATTTAAAACGCACTCACTCGAATACGTTTTAGATAAAATTCTTTACATATTTAAAAAACGCGTAAGATATTCATTTGCTTTATTTCCATTAGAGATTTATTACGAATTACATAAATAGTACTATGTATAGCTATTACGGTGGCTCTGTTGTCAGTGTGTCGATATTTAAGTCTGCAGACCGCCTGCGATTTCCAGTACCTTCACTAATAATTTTATATTTTCAAAACTCACTGTCGTTGCTATTTATTAAATATGTATTTTATAATTTCTCTTGCCTATAGGAATATGTATAGGAAGGAAAGAATTGTTTTCATGTCGATTTTAAGAAATCGAGTTTTCACCAGATCTACACGTTTTCAGACCCCCTGAACCCAAAACATATGTTTTTAGCGATTGGTCTGTGTGTGTGAACGGAATATCTCAAGAACGGAACATCGTACGAAGTAGAAACTTAAAACTTACGTTATATACTACTACTAGACCCGACACGAACATTTTCATCAAAATCGCCCAACCGGAAGCAGTACCTAGTTTATTCGTGTCATTTTCACTTAATTGCAATTTTCTCAAAAACGACTCCTACGATTTTTTTAAAAATCGCCTCATTTATGGTACTACATTTTTATGCTCTACAAGATAGGGTAGGCGCCATGTCTCCTGAAATTCTTGGGAAAGCTGTTCCCTCGTAAAGTTTTTTTTTATTAAGATTGCTGATTTAAGATGCATTTAAGCGCAAAAATGTATACAGTAAAAGTTGTAGAAAATTTAAAATCCTTTAACTTTTATTTCGAACATTTTTTGTATAACACTTAGTTTAGCCGTAGTTAGTGATTTTCCGGTTTTTTCTCGAAAACATGTAAAAAAATCTATTTTTTTTAAGATTTCAGCCCAAGTATCCATTTTACGACAAAAGTATATTTAATCAAATTTATAGAAAATTAAAAGATCTTCAACTTTTATTTAGAGCATTTTTCTCTACAGAGCCAAGTTTAGCGTGAAAGAGTGATTTTCTGTATTTTTAAGCCAAAGTGAGGTTGATTTTCATTTTGCGTCTTTCACTCATGATTCAAATTAGGTTATGTTAATCGAGGTTAGTTTTTGGTTTATTTCTAACGTTTTATTACTAATTTTAGGTTATATTGTTCATTATTTGCATTGACAAGAGAAAGTTGTGTGAGTGTTTCACACCAGATTTTCTTTCATTCGTTTTTATAAAGTCGCAACAACAGCTCGATTATTAGTGACTATAGTGAGTTTTAAATGGCGAAAATTTCCAAAATTTAGCTGGAAATCGAACCCGGGATCACCACGTTGTAGGCTAGATCGATACCACTACGCTACGGAGGCGACCAGATTTAATATTAATGCATCACATCGTGAACCAAGATATGTCACTTCAGTGATGCTTAAAATTAACCGATACTTTAGTGACACAACGAATTAATGAAAATATTACTGTGACTGAAACTATAATTGAGCGATCTGAAGTAGGAATATCAGCGATGTAAATTAAAGACTAGGTTCGACCTCTGTGATACTTTAGTATTTACTCACTTCAAGACGGATTATTCAATTTCAAGGTTAAGCTGAAATGTAATAAAAGAGAATGATACTTCATCATCCCAAAACGGGCAGGTGGGGTGTTATTTTAATTGCACTCTATTTGTTTGGTCCAGGGCTAAAAAAAAGTAGTTCTGTTTCTTATCACATAGTCAGCAACTTATATGACTGAACTATTTAAGAACAGAAGAGGTAGAGGTGTAAAAGACACTAGTTAGAGTTATCTCCTCTGAGAGTAATGAATTTCACTATGCAGCCAGACCCTGCAGTGAATGAAGTGAAGGTGTCATTTGCAGGGTGAAAAGTGAGTGCTTTTCGGAGGGCCTTGTATGCTGATAAGCATACTCTTTCAAATCAGTGAGGAAGGCACAGTAAACCACCTTACTCCTCGTTTTTACTTAGTAAAACCTCTAGAGATTCAAACCAGCCTTTCGGCTGTTGACCTAAACAACAAACAACACTTAAAAATCATGCAATAATTAGACAGTCAAAACCGACATGACTTACATAAGAGTCCATAAAACAACGACCGATCAAAAGCTTGGCTGATGTCACGGCATTTTCCAGCTAAAGCAATGGTCAACTACTACGTGATGGAAATGGTGCACATCAGCATTTTTCGATACAAAACCAAATTATTGGGTAAGTCGAATTTGAAATTTACAACAAATGTTAGAAGATTTTGGTAGAAAAACTAAAATCAATTAATTTTGAACGAATTATGAAGTAAACTGTTCCGAAGACAAAGAATTGGGGGGGGGATTTATTGTTTAGGCTATACTATACAATAAAATTTTGTTTCAATTGAATTTGAATTTTTTTTAAACAGCAAAAGATGGCGTTAAAATCAATTTCAGAATTAGCAATCTCTTTCTAGGTACTTGTGTCAGCAAACATTTACAAACTTAAAAAATAAAAAAAAATATTTATAAGTTTCTTATTATGTACAACTTCAGTACAGGATGACAACAAAAACTTCGTAATATCGTTGTAATCAAAAACTTTTATGTAACATGTAAAGTCGTTTTTTTCTATTCTTACTAATACACAAAGAGTAAACCACAAATAAAATAAATCACTACAATAAACCAAAATAAATCACTTTGAGTCTCTGATGACCAAGACGTTGATACAGGTTTAAAAAAAACTAAAAAAGAGAATCACAAAGTTTACTATTGAAAATTTTTTAAGTAAAAGAGAAATATATTTTCCATTCCTAATATTTTTCAAAATCTTTTATGAATTCAAACAATATATTTTCTTTTTACGATTTTGAACAATACTTAAATTTTTGTATTGTTTTTAAGGCGTTCAGTTCATTAGACCTTTATTTCTAAGTCTATTGCATTAAAATTTTAAAAACAGTTATTGTTAAACAAATGACAATAGATTTTATAAAATGAATAAACCAAAGTATGATTCCAGATTTAAGTAAAGGGCCATTATTTTTTAAGTTATTTGATTTAAATAACTCTTGATTGTTTGACAGAAAATATTTTAAATTCCACAAAATATTTATAAAAATGTATAAGAAGTATTAAGCCAATCAGAAAACTAATTACATAGGACAGTACTAAAGTAAAAGGAATAATCGGTATATTTTTTCTATCCGCTCGTCTAAACGATATTGACGTTGAGAACCATTCAACAGATTTTAATGAGTTATTACAGCTGAGTAGCTTACTTATAGAAAGTTAATTTGAAAAGCAAGAACTGCTGAACTAGCTGAAATAATTAGAATTGACCCGGATATCACACAGAAATAGAAAACTTACTTGTCCATGAATAGGGACCGATCCAACCAGCACAGTAAATTACAAATAAATCCATCTTATACAAATAAGATTATATTTTTCCCAATTGTATCTATAAATTTATTTTTTACAACCATAAATTAACTATTCTGTTAACAATGCTAGTTCTAAATAAATGAAGGGAAATAGAAAAGACGTATCCATAATGCAAAAAATTATAGTGATAATGAAGTAGCGAATCCACCAACTTTAATTCCCTTTAATTCAGGAATTACGACCATGAAAAAAAAATTTTGATTTATTTCAAAACTCTGCTACAACACTTGAAAACGGAAACAAAAACTCATCCGTTTATCATCATCTTGTATGTGTGCAGCCTTGGAGGGCCTTGAATTCTTCCATAATCCTACTCCAAATCCCTCTCCAAGTTGTCCAAATAAAGTCTAATGTGTAATAAAATGAAGGCCGTTTATTACACATTAGATCATTTGTGACATCATCCATACAACATATAAAAAAACCCTTCATTCTTCTTCTATACAGTCTTTTTCTTTCCACATCAACACAATTATTACCAGTTAATTTCAAGGGAAATTAGAACATAAGCATTACTTTCTGAGGAAGAAACGTTTTTTGTAATTTTATCTAGCGGATTTTTAAACACTTTTTTTTAACCACTTTTAACACTTTTTTAACACTTTTTTTAACACTTGGGATTTTTTCAAGAACCAGGTTTCATTCGAATTAAAAAATTGTCCATGTAATGAACTAAAAAATAACAAATCTAAAAAAATGAAGTTTTATCTTTTACAGGTCTTTTGTCAGAAACGTGGAAGAAAGTTAACATTGATTTGTGTATTAAAATATATGACAGAACGAACAGCCCAATAAAAATGATGTGCGAAACTCTCCTCAGAGTATTTCATCAAGATATCTTTCGCCTCACTCGGAGACATTTTCACGATGAACATCTCACGTTATCACACATAACACAAATATAACATAATGTGCAGCATTTGTGTTTATGTGTGATAACGTGAGGTAGATGTTCATCCTGAAGGGGTCTCCGAGTCAGACGAAAGATATCTTGATGTAATACTCCGAGGTGTGTTATATACATAATTTTTGTTTGGCTGTTCTTTATATCATTTATTACATACAAGCAAAGGAAATAATATTTAATGAAATAACTAAAATAAGAATATTATGTATAACTTAAGTTGGAATACCCTTAAAAGTTTATGGATCATAGGGTTTCTTTGGCTCGTAAAGGGTACTAGGTTGTTTTAGAGAGGTCTAAATTATACCCTAGCGATTAGGAAATGTAGTTAGAGATAGCTAAAGAGTACCTTAGCTGTTTAAAAAACTGGTAATGATTCCTTTGGGTTAAAACAATCCACCAACACCCTTTCCGAACCCAAAGAAATCCTTAGAGAGAGAGAGACTTGTCAACAATAACTAGGGTACACTTTAGTGCCCTCTAAAACAACCTAGCAGCCTTTCCGACCCAACCCACAACACCCACTCACATTTCTCAACCGCTAAGGTACAATTTAGGAATTCCTAAAATAACCTAGTACCCTTTTCCGAGGCAAAGGAATCCTTAAAGAGATTTGTAAAAAACAACTAGGGTACGCTTTAGTAATCTCTAAACAACCCAGGACCTCTAAAAGGTTTTTCAAACACCTAGGGTACACTATCCCAATCTCTAAAACAACCCAGGACTCCTTTCCGAGGCAGTACCACACCAACACCACCTCTAACCAGCTTTCTCAATCGCTAGGGTATATTTTAGGAATCCCTACAACAACCTAGGACCCTTTTCGAGCCAGACGAATCATATTATCTTCCTACTCTTACACATTCAGGACATATTTATTTATTAACTTATGCAAACACACACTTTATCTAGAAAGAAGAAACAGATTCTTTTAGTTCAATCGATGAATAGAAACTATGGCTACTTGTTGTTTCTCAATTGTTGATACCTAATTTCCCACTTCACTACTAAAGAATATGGACCTAATCTGGACAATTTTGTTTTATTGTATTAAATTCAGAAAGCAAAAAGTATTGAGTACGCTCAAAACTTACTTAATGGACTTGTATAGAATGTTAATTTAATGAAAATAAATGATTACGCAAAATTGAAATGAAAAATAATTTAATGAAATGAAAACGTATAAAACTGAAAATTGACAAAAAAAAATGTATTACAAATTATAAATGTTTGTTCTTATTTATTGATGACAATGTTTTATAAAATTAAGTATTTTAAATGAATTACGTATTAGGATATATAAATATATATCGCAATATTTTATCAAATGTCAATATATTATATTCTAGCTATGAGCTCAAAACTTAAAATATATTTTATAATTACGATTTGAATTGACCTAGGTGTCTTCCTCTTGCTGCTAGTCCATCCATTGACCGGGATCAAAATAGGGCATCGAGGAGCCGCCATTGTTTATTGACTGTTTACGTTTGATATTATTAACGTCTTACGTTTGTTTAATTAAATAGCGTCTTACATTTTTATTTTATTTACTGTGCTCTATTATTATTGTGTTAATTACGTGTTTTCATTGATTATTTGTGTATTTATTATTTATTTCATTTGTGTAACCTACGAGGTTATACGCGTGTTTTGTTGTGTGCCGGCCCGGGCGATAAGGTTTAATACCTGGGCTTGGCACAGACAGGCACCGTCGTTACGGTACTTTGCGTCTAGGGAGATTGGGCTCCATGAACCTGGACGCACCCACCACTTCAGAGGATTCAACGGCGTGTGCTATTTGGGAGATGGCGACGGCAGCGACGCAACAAGTAACCCATTCCTCTTCATCGACCAGCGCACCGGCTCCGACAACATCATCAATGGAAGTACCTGACAACGAAGGCTTCACCACCGTCCACCGAAAACGAGTTCGCACCAACTCAGGTGACGTACAAACACTTACCACCCCGATTGCAACCTCACCCCCCGATTCGACTCCACGTCGAAGTAAAGTTCCTCCGTTTGTGTTTCGCGCCCCTGCCAACTGGGCCGCGTTAACAAGGACACTGAGCAGTCAGCTCACGGAGTCATTCAAGGTCACGACACGTGGCAATTCTTACTCCTTATTTACGAAGAATATCGATGACTTCCAAAGGTGCAAGGCTGTCCTCCTTTCGGTGGGCATTAACTTCCACACTTACTATACAACCGAGCCTGATGAGGTCAAAGTGGCAATCAAAGGGTTGCACTCTTCGTTTCAACCCGAAGAGGTTAAGATGTTCCTCGCTGAGCGTGGCTTCGAGGTGAGCCACTGCCAGAATATAACTGGCCGAGCTGGCAGGCCAATCAATGTGTTCCTTATCAAGTTGCGCAAGTCACCTCGCTTCGAGGACATTTACAAGGTCGATTCGATCTTCAACATTGAAGTGACCGTGGAGGCCTTCCGCCCACGGCCGGGTCTGCCACAATGTTTTAAGTGCCAGCGTTATGGCCACTCATCGGTTAATTGTAACCATGAGTTAAGGTGCGTCAAGTGCGGCGGTAAGCACGACGCAGCTCAGTGTGAAGGCAAGTTAATTGAACAGCCTCGCTGCTGCAACTGTAATGGCCAGCACCCTGCTAGCTATCGGGGGTGCCCATTACATGTCCGGCTTCTTGCCGAGAGGCGCAAGGCTGCCGCCCAGTCGACGGCCGCTTCCTCATCAGCTCCGTCTACCGCCAAGTCCCAGGCGACACAATTACAACCCTCTTCCTCTTCTTCCCCTCCTACTCAGAGGAGCTATAACAAAACAGTCATTAAGAAGGCTCCTGTGCACAGGGCCACCACCAAGAACCAGTTTCCGACTTCTGAGTGGTCCCACCACTCACAGCCATCCAAGCCGGTCTTCTCCGAAAGGGAGTTTCCGCCACTCCCGGCTAAAAAAGTCCCTCCTAAGGACAGCACTGCATTCGATTTTTCTACGATCGTCCAGTTCCTAACCTCCCCTAAGTTCCTAGCTTGGGTGGCTAATGTTCTTCCTCAACTAACATCTATTAGCTCCGCCTCTGAAGCTATCACTATCCTTATCTCATCTCTGACCTCCCTCCTTTTGTAATGCGTTTTCGCATTATGTCATGGAATGGCAATGGCATCCTTCGCCAACGAAACGACCTACTACGAGTATTAACAGATTACGATATTGACGTTGCTCTTCTACAGGAAACTAAATTTTTACCTACTACTCGCTTTCGCCTATCCCCCTACATTGTATATCGTGCCGATCGACCTGGCGCTGTGGTCCCGGCAGGAGGGGTAGCTGTTCTGATACATAAGAGACATGTTCATAACTTCCTTGACGTGACCCATATTCCTTCGATTGAACATGTCGCTGTTACGGTGCCTCTCTTCTCACGTCTGGTTACTTTCATTTCAGTTTACCGCCCCCCATCTGCTGCCCATTTCCACCCCGCAGCCCTTGCTATGCTCTTCGACCAACGTCAACCTGTGTTTGCAGCTGGCGATTGGAACAGCAAACACACGGACCTCGGCTGCCGAACAACGAACATTGCTGGTACTGAACTCCTGTCCTTCCTCGAGCAGTCTCCTTTGTCGTTAGCGCTCCATGTTCCTGATACCCCGACAAGGGTGCCCCCATTCACCTATCAACTTCCTGATATCCTTGATTACGCTATTTCTCTCGATCTTGCCTCCGTCCCAGACATCGATGTATTACCTGAATTGAATTCTGATCACTATCCAGTTCTGTTTACTTTCACGTCCTCGACTGCTCGTATCCCTGTCCCGCCTCCTTCTCTGAAGGTCTGCTGGCGTTCCTTCTATGACTCAGTTGCCTCCCTAATTCCACCTGAACCCCCTACTATTACCACTGTAACTGAGCTCGAGTCCCATCTTGATTCCCTCACTTCGATACTTTCCGATTCCATTGCCCAGAACTCGCACCCACGCCCGCCTCGCACTAGGTCATCACTTCCAGCTCCTATCAAAGCAGCAATCGCCGATAGACGTCGCTTTCGAAGGCTCTGGCAGCGCACCAGAGATCCACATCATCGGGATCTGTTCAACGGTGCCGCTGCTAGGTGTAAACTGCTACTCGATGGTCACCGGTGTAGTAAGTGGGAGGACTACCTTCATCGAGTAGCGGATGACGGAAGACCATGGGAGGCTACACGTCGTTTGTTGTCGACCCAGAGGAAGTCGCATCCTCTGATGACACCTAATGGTTTGACATATTCTCCGCAGGCGATTGCTGACACTTTCGCTTCGCATTTTGAACGACATTTTGTTGCCCCTCCGCCCGTTCATCATGACCAGGATGAACTCATTCATGATGAAGTCAACTCAACGCTCTCTGACCCTACGCCCTGTAACTTACAGCCCTTCACGGAGGATGATGTCACCTCTGTAATTTCCTCGATTAATCCGCGTAAGGCCCCTGGTCCTGATAATGTCTCTGGATACGCCATCCTGAATTCCCCGCCAGATCTAAAGCTTCATCTTTTGACAATTTTCAATGCAGTGTTGGCGCTGCAACATTTCCCCTCTTCGTGGAAGGTTTCCAAAGTCATTACTATTCTGAAACCCCACAAACGTCCAACTGATCCCGAAAGTTATAGACCAATTTCCCTTTTGCCGATCCTGTCAAAATTATTCGAAAGGCTTCTTCTCCCACGCCTGCGACCTGTTGTTGAATCTGTTCTTCCCCCCGAGCAATTTGGTTTTCGTCAAGGACACTCCACAACTACCCAACTCCTCCGCATCGTCACGGCACTTGTGGATGCCAGAAATTCTTACTGTGACACGACGGCTGTACTGCTTGATTTTCGGGCTGCATTTGACCGCGTCTGGCATATGGGCCTCCTTTACAAACTGGCACAATTCTTTCCCCCCTCAACTGTCCGATTACTCCATTCCTATCTTACTGGAAGACAATTCCAAGTCTCTGTCACTATTCCTCAGTTCCACATGGCCATGTCCCCACTCACCCCTTCGTCCGCGGGTGTACCTCAGGGCTCGGTCCTTGGGCCCATCCTCTATCTTATGTACACCTTCGATTTTCCTGTCCGTGATTCAATCCAATTCGGACTGTTTGCCGATGATGCTATCCTGTACCGTCACGGCAGATGCCTCCGCCTCAATTGCCGCGCGCTTCAAACTCAGCTTCTAGACATCACTAGCTGGTGTCGTGTCTGGAGACTATCACTTAACCCCACAAAATGCGAAGCAATCCACTTTACACTAAAACGCAATGTTCCTCCGCCTCTACGATTGGAAGGGGAACTCCTCCCATGGAAGAACAGCGTGAAATATCTAGGGGTTGACCTAGATAAACGATTGACACTTCGACAGCACATTGACAGCAAGCTTAGCAAGGGTAGGGCCTTGTTCGCTTTACTCATCCCTTTGTTCCTCTCTCCTGCATACTCCTCAAAACTGAAACTTCTGATGTACTCCTCTATCCTACGTCCTTTCCTTTTGTACGGGTCATCGGTATGGTGGCCCTTTCTCTCCAAGTCCAACAAAAGACGTACTTCAGCATACCAGAACAAAGTCCTCCGGTGCATCACACAGTTCCACTATCTTATATCCAATCGCATCATACACGAACACCTTCTCTTCCCTTCTATGGAGGACTTTATTTACAATACCTCGAAACGGCTACACGACGCTGGGAAAACTGACGGACCCCAGATCATTCAGGACATGTACCGACGTCCACACCCACCTGAAGTCTCTATGCCATTACCATTCCACGACTTTATCTAAATTCCAGTATGATTCACTTAACAAAATTTAGAGTTGCCACATTTTTATTCTGCCCTGTATTCCTCTTATTTGCCCATGCCCCTTCTACTTGTATGACTCACTCCCCCCAGTTGGTAGTTGTCCCCATGTTCCTATGCATAATCACTCCACTACGGTGAAAAGAGCCGCCATTTTAAATTGATAAACACTCAGAACATAAAAAGGCCGGTGATTATGCCAAACTCTACCCTTTCCGTCTCCCCTGAAATCATAAACTAACCCCTACCTTAAATTATACCTTTAGTCCACGTTCAGTAAAATGCATGCCTTCCCCTCCCCAAAATAATAGGACTCCCACAAAACTGAAAAAAGGCCACTGAAAAATAAAATAAAATAAAAGAGCCGCTCTTAAACCCACTTGTCCCTTAATTTAAATTTTCCACAAATAACTTCTAAAAATAAATTACCTCCTTTCAAGTCCCAGTTCCAATGTCCCACGAACCAGAATCCTATTTCCTATTTAAACTATAAAATTCCCCCTAAATTTCTTGAGGTTGCAATTATTCTGTTATATTGTTCCCCGAGCGACCAGGTGTTCCTTAACACGATGTCGCCATCATAGGGCTTCTTAGCCCTCTCAACCAGGATTCAGGATTCAGGATTCAGGGCATCGAGTCGTTGTTGCACTTGGTTTTAAGACAAGCATAAATTTTATTTGAATCTTTTCTTCATATTTTTAAAATACCAAATTCATTTTAATTTGTTCCATAATTAATTAGATTATTGATGATTTACTATTTTTCTTTATGTATTTCTTTATTTTCTCAAACTATTTAATTAAATTATACTATCTTTTGTTTTTCTTGCTTAAATTTGAAGTATTTGGTTTCTGGAATTAATTTCTTTGAATATTTTATTTTCTTCTTATAATCCATCTTGAAACTTGATATATTTCATTACTTTTTAGAAAATTTAAATTTTAAATTAGAAATTGTTTACTTTTGATTATTATTTATGATTATTTTTAAATTACTTCTTGAATTGTCAACAATTGGTTAATTGAATTGGATCATCAATCAACGACTTACTGGAACATAGACTGCTATTCTACAGAACTCTACTGCCTTCTACCAATTTTTAAACGCTTTTATTTAACTTACTCATGGATCCATAAAATCTTGCAACTTAAAATTTTAATACTTCTACCGTATCAATATGAATCAAACTTTGCACACTTGTTTATCTTCGATGACAATACGCTGTCATAAAAAAGAATTTACAAAAAAATTTTTTTTAAACGCTTTTATTACTAAAAAATAACTTACTCTTGGATCCATCAAATCTGGCAACTTAAAATTCTAATACTTCTACCGTATCAATATGAATCAAACTTTGCACACTTGTTTATCTTCGATGACAATAGGTGTTTGTAAAAAAAAATTACAAAAAAATTTCAAAAAAAATTTAAAAAATTTAAAAAACGCTTTAATTTAACAATTACTTAAAAAAAGTAACTAAAAAAAAAATAAAAAAAATGTACAAAAAAAAACAGAAAAAAAATTATAAAAAAAATAAAAAAAAAATTTTTAAGAAACGCTATTATTTAACAATGATTCAAATAAAAAATGAACTAAAAAGAAAAAATAAAAAAAATTACAGACATTACTGTTACAAATAAAAGCGTGGCGCATTTTTATACAACGAATATTTTACAATAAAATGCGCCACGCTTTTATTTGTAACAGTAATGTCTGTAATTTTTTTTGTAATTTTTTTTATTTTTTATTTTTAGTTCATTTTTTATTTGAATCATTGTTAAATAATAGCGTTTCTTAAAAATTTTTTTTTAATTTTTTTTTATTTTTTTTATAATTTTTTTTCTGTTTTTTTTTGTAATTTTTTTTTGTAATTTTTTTTTATTTTTTTACTTTCTCTTGCCTATATGAATATATAGGAAGGAAAGTATTGTTTTCATGTCGATTTTTCGAAATCGAGTTTTCACCGGATCTATACGTTTTCAGACCCCCTGAACCCAAAAAACATGTTTTTAGCGATTGGTCTGTGTGTGTGTGTGTGTCTGTGTGTGAACAGAATATCTCAAGAACGGAACATCGTACGAACTTGAAACTTGAAACTTAAGTTACATACCACTACCGGACGCGACACGAACATTTTCATCAAAATCGGTCAACCGGAAGTAGTAGTTTATTCGTATAATTTTTCAGTTTTTTGCGATTTTCTCAAAAACTGGTCCTACGATTTTTTTTTAAATCGCCTATTTTACTCAATTTTTTATTTTCTACAAGATAGGGTAGGCGCCATGTTTGCTGAAATTCTCGGTGAGGCTGTTTTCACGTAAAAACGTTGTTTTTTAAAGATTACGGCTTTAATATAAATTTTAGCGCAAAAACTTATATAATAAAAGTTGTAGAGAATTTAAAAACCTACAACTTCTGTTTCAAACATTTTTTTGTATAACGCTTAGTTTAGCGGTAATTTGCGATTTTCTGTTTTTTTTCTCACGAAAACGTGAGAAAAATCGATTTTTTTAACATTTCGGTCTTAGTATGCATTTTACGACAAAAGTGTATATAATAAAAGTTATAGAAAATTAAAAGATCTACAACTTTTCGTTAGAGCATTTTTCTCTACAGAGCCTAGTTTAGCGTGAAAGCGTGATTTTCCGTATTTTTAAGCCAAACTGAGTTCGATTGTCATTTTGCGTCATTCACTCATGATTAAAATAAGGTTATGTTTTTGAAGTTAGTTTTTGTTTATTTCTAATATTTTATTAATAATGTTAGGTTTATTATTAATCATTTGCATTGGCAAGAGAAAGTTGTGTGAGTGTTTCACACCAGATTTTTATGTTTAGTACTCAACCATTGACTATCCCAACTGTTTACACAACGAAAGTAAGTGGTAGAATACTACGCTTCCAATGTACAGCTATGTACAATTTACAGATTTTGTACAGCTATTAAAACCGTTTTTTTGCATCCCAAACGCCAACCATCTCTATCCGACAAATCATCTTCCTGTAGGTCTGAACTGGTTATCGCCATTATTATTCCACTCTTTTATTGGTTAACTGAGCATCCTCTTTTTCATCTCTCCCTTGGAGGTTGAGTTCTATATTAAATTACACTAAAATTACATAATTATTCTTATTATTATTGTGGGTTCAAATCCCATTCAGGCACGGCATATTTTCATACGTTACAAAAAAATAATTTCATCCTTCACCGTCTGCATTAGCAGTAATCGCAGAACAGTCGGACGTTAAACAAAAAAACAAAAAAATACAAAATTATTTTTTCGGTTAAAATAAATAGATCTTTTTGAATCTGGTTGTTTTTCATGTACCAGGGTAGTCTATTATATTAAAGATAGGAGAAACTTTAATTGAAAACGCTGAATAATATATATAGTACTAATAACTCTAATAAGAAGAGGATAGAAGCTTTTGAAATGTGGTGTTATAGGAAAATGTTAAAGATTAGGTGGGTGGACAAAATAAGTAATTTAGAGGTTCTTAGGCGACTGGATGAAAAAAGAAGTATATGGAAACATCTTACCAAAAGAAGGGATAGGCTAGTGGGGCATATCCTAAGACATCCAGGTATTGGGCTATCAATAATGGAGGGTAACATTGAGGGAGTAAATTGTAGAGGGAGGAAAAGATTAGAATATATAAAGCAAATTACAAAAGATGTAGGGTGTTACAGGTATGTAGATATGAAACGACTTGCGCAAGATAGAACAGGTTGGAGAACTGCATCAAACCAGTCGAGAGACTGATGACAAAAAAAAACTCTAATAATATTTTTACTAATAATAATAATAATACTATAACTCCATTGAGTATCTTGATATAATATATAAGACGACCGCATTGACGTAGATGGTAACGTGCTCGTCTCTCATCATGCGGTCGTGGGTTCGAATCCCACTTAGGCACGGCATATTTTTATACGTTACAAAAAATAATTTCATCCTCACACAGTTATACCCCAACGTCTTCGCTACTGACCGTTGCGGTTGATGCGACGTTATATAAAATAAAAAAAATAATAATAATATGTAAGTTATTACTTAAATTATTCAATGTTTAGGCCTTGGGTCGTTATAACCATATTCTCTCTTTGCTCTTTGAGCTCTAGATAGTAAGTCACCATATACACCTCTACTTCTTCATATATCAACAAACTAAAGTATTAGATTATTTAAAAAGAATGAATGAACATTATATTCATAAATTACGAACCAAAACATTTAACAAAGTTAATAAAATAATAAAAAATATGATTTAAATTAATATCAATGTTATTACGTTGTTATTTAATTTATATTGTTTTCATAATGGTTGACCATGCCCGTGACGGGCAGGTGGAGTGTTAAATTAATTGCACTCGATCTGCTGGTATCAGGGCTACAAAAAATAGTTCTGTTTCTTATCACATAATCAGCAAATTATATGACTGAACTATTTAAGAACAAAAGAGGTAGAGGTGTAAAAGACACTAGTCAGAGTTATCTCCTCTGAAAGTAATGAATTTCACTACAACGCCAGACCCTGCGGTGATGAAAGTGAAAGTGTTATTTGCAGGGTGGAAAGTGTGTGCTTTTTTGGAGGGCCTGGCATGCTGATAAGCATACTCTTTCAATTTAATAATTTGTTTAAAATAATCTCTCATAAAATTAAATTAATAAACATTTATTTAATGTGTTTATTAAGACGAGTTTTAGAATAATTTTTCAAAATAAAGTTTGTTTTGAACCAATAATTTTCATATCAATCCGAGTGGTCAAAAGAACTATTTCAATTGTTCAACCATTGTTGTTTAGGTCAACAGCCAAAAGGCTGGTTTGAACCTCTAGAGGTTTTACTTAGTAAAAACGAGGAGTGAGGTAGTTTACTACTGCCTTTCTCACCGAGTTGAAAGAGTATGCTAATCAGCATGCCAGACCCTCCGAAAAGCACCCACTTTCCACCCTGCAAATGACACGTTCATTACTCTAAGAGGAGATAACTCTGACTAGTATCTTTTACACCTCTACCGCTTCTGTCCTTAAATAGTTCAGTCATATAATTTGCTATGTGATAAGAAAGACAACTATTTATTTTTAGTCCTGGGACCAGCAGATCGAGTGCAATTAATTTAACACTCCACCTGCTCATCACGGGCATGTTCAACCATTATGAAAACAATTTGCCGAAATCCTTTCTATGGCATCGGAAAGATAAAGAATTACTGGTGAGTAAATTTCTATGTGAGGTCTTTTATATAAAAATACTTTATCACAATGTTCACTCATCAAGTGAGGAGTAGACAAAAAAATAACAATGTAAAATACCGAAGATAAATTTACATAAAATTTATATCAAATCCTAATTTACTTAAAAGCGGTTGAAGTAAAATTAAACTAAATTAAGCTGAAGTTAATAATTTGCTGTATCCGTCTTTATACGTATTTGAGACTATTTAACATAAGTAAGTATAAGGAAAGGAAGATGCCTAGGATGAGTGTTACAAACTCTTGTCATTAAACCCCGAAAAGGCAACAAGTAAATTATACTCCCTTTGTGTACATCAAACCCCGGTAATATCTTACATTAATGACTTCACATGACATCATGCAGCGTCAAAAGTGAAAATTTAACACAAGTAAGAACAAGTCAATGACAGAAGTAGGTTTACTGTAACTTTTTGGTCCTTATATCTCTGTATTTAACTTTCAAATGAGTACAGACAAATTTTAATAAATTTCATCGCACAAACAAATAGAACTTTAACAATTTATTCGTACAAAATTTGTTCTTTGTTAATAAGTCACAGAAGTTTGGTATAAGTTTGTATAATAATTTTAAAATAAATAAAGAAAATTTCTTAAAACAGATTAAACCAATTAGAAAATTTATTAAACTGTTTACTTACGGTTCTTTTGTCTTCCACTTAATATTCTTTTCCCTATTCAATTACTGTCTCTATTCACAAAAATATGCTTTATTTTACGTGAAAAATAAATATGAATTATTTAAATTTTCATTATAAATATTAGGACAAACCAGAATAACTTCACACAACTTTATCTTGCCAATGAAAATAATAAACAATATAACCTAAAATTAGTAATAAAACATTAGAAATAAAGAAAAAAAACTAACCTCATAAAACATGACCTGATTTTAATCCTGAGTGAATGATACAAAATGAAAATCAATCTCAGTTTGCCTTAAAAGTACAGAAAATCACTCTTCCACGCTAAACTAAAAATGGTCTAAATAAAAGAAGTAGACCTTTTAATTTTCTATAAATTTTATTATATACACTTTTGTCGTTAAATGCATACTAAAGCTGAAATCTTAAAAAATAAATTTTTTCAACGGATTTTCATGAAAAAACCAGAAAATCACTAATTAAGCTAAACTAAGCGTTAGGGTATATAAAAAAATGTTTGAAATAAAAGTTATAGGTTTTTTAATTCTCTACAACTTTCATTATACATTTTGCGCTAAAATGCATATAAAAGCCGCAATCTTAAAAACCAATATTTTTTTACGAAAAAACAGCCTTTCCAAGAATTTCAGCAGATATGGAGCCTACCCTAACTTGTAGAACATATAAAATGTAGTAAATGAGGCGATTTTTAAAAAAAATCGTAGGAGCAGTTTTGAAAAAAATTGCAAAAAAGTTAAAAATGACACGAATAAACTACTACTTCTGGTTGACCGATTTTGATGAAAATGTTCGTGTCAGGTCCGGTAGTAGTATCTAACTTAAGTTTCAAGTTTTGACTTCGTAATATGTTTCGTTTTTGAGATATTTTGTTCACACACATACACACTCAAATCGCTAAAAATATGTTTTTTGGGTTCAGGGGGTCTAAAAACGTGTATATTCGGTGAAAACTCAATTTCAAAAAACCGACATGAAAACAATACTTTCCTTTCTGTAGGCCTATATTCATATAAGCAAGAGAAAGTAAGAACTGAACAAATTTGTAAAATTTGATTTTCTTTAATACATTTTAACTGTAAATATAAATTTTATTGGGCGATGTCACTTCTCCAACCTACAGGCTTCTAATTGAGTGCATTTCCTGTATCAGGTCGAGATTTGATAAAGTATTACACGAGATTACCACAGATAATACATCTGTTTGAAGCTTACAGCACCAATCTTGCCAACTGAACAAAAAACCCATCAAGAGATTTGTCAAATCACCTCTGCTGCTCATCAGGCACCTATTGGCTCGTACATTGATCGGAAGTAGGGCTTACAAACAAAGGCTTGAAACAGTTTCACCTTTCAGCCAACTTTTATGATTCACTTCTTTGTGTTCACCCAATAAGATTTCAATTAAGTTAGTAAATTAAAAGGCAGCGAACGTATAAAGAAATAAAATAAAATTAATTTTTTATTACATCGTTGCACGTTTATTCTTGTGAGAACTAAAATATAGAAATTGATATTATAATTTTTCCAAAAAAACATACCCATTTCATTAGCAAATAATTAATTTAAAGATTGGTATAATTTTTTGTCTTAACCCTTTATAGGTCTTTGGTAAGTATACTTACCACTAGCTATATGATAGATTTTATTTAAGAATAAGCTATGCAGTTGAACCGTATTGGCATTTATTGTTTTATAGATATTTTTGGTAATTTGGCTATTCACATTTCTAAATTAACGCCCAGCAACCATTTGCTTTGTGATTTGCACGAATGTGGAAAGGATTCATACCAAAGTATGCTACCGTGTTGTTTTGTAGTTACTTTTAAACAGTGCTTAGGAAATACGATTTTTTTACGGGAAAGCAAGCATTCATGCTAATATAAAGTTAAGATAAGCTAGTATACAAATTTTTTGGTTATATAGTAGGCCTACTACAAGTTGTTTTAATAAGCATTCTTACCACTTATTGATTCCCATTTCAATAAACGTGCCTTGGTAAGTATACTTACCAAGACTTAACATAAAAAAAGAAATATCTTACAGTTCTGGCACTAGAAATACATTATTCAAGTCCCTATAAAGTAAAATTTAACATTTTACAACATGTATATTTTTCCCCGTAGCACTGCCCTATAAATGGTTAAATTTCTCAATCTCAAACTATAAACTACTACACAATCATTAGAATGAATGAACATGATAGTCGTGTAAAGAGGAGGCTCAAAGATCAGTTTTACGTTTAAGACGTGTATTTATTGTCTGTGGAAAGAAGATAGTTGGTGGAAAGGCGCAAAACTGAGTGTATACTACAATTTAAAAACCATTTCTATCTTTTAATTCATAAGATTTATTGTAAATGCGCTTTTATAAGCAGAAAAATGGAGGCGTATATTTTTTGTCTAGTGAAATTTTCAGGTACATGGAACCGTTAAAAATTATTTCAAGTTCTTCTAAAAATTCCATTTTTCTAAAATTTTGACGCTTTTCGTTTACACCGTCGTTTCTTTTTTTCTACTCAACAGAATGCAGGGGAATTTTGTAAGCGTGCCTGTTAAAAATGTCAAGAAGGCTTCAACTTTATTTTTATTTACAACTGTACATTTTTGCTTTTAAAAGCACAACTAATAAATGAGATGGAATGAATGAGGAATGGCGAGAATGTAACGTGAATGAGAATCGATCCAGTGACCGATTTCGGCGTGAAATTTTGGAAGGATGTGGTGCCAATATTTTTCAATGATAATGATTTATAAAGTATGATGGATGATTTTTTATATGAAATGATTTTTTTGATATCCTGAAATGACACAGGCATGACAAGTTAAATTGAAATGTTTTTTTTATGGTGGTCAGATTCCACCTTCGTTTCAATCGTCTGTTAACAGGGAGATCGTTAGTCAACAGGGAGAACGTAATGAATAAAGAAGAATTTTATTCAAGCGTTTGAACAGGACGGGAAGTTTTCCTTCAAAAAAATGTAATTTACAGTTGATTTGAAATGAAAAAGTTACACTGCGAGAAACTTTTCGGCCGTAAGTAATTTCTTAATATTTACATGATATGAGTTGCATATAATTATTAAAATTCCCCATGCATTCTGTTGGGTATGAAAAAGAAACGATAGTGTAAACAAAAAAATATCAAATACTTCAGAAAAATGGAATTATCAGAAAAACTTGAAATAAATTTTTAACGGTTCTATGTACCTAAAAATTTCACTGGAAAAAAATATACGCCTCAATTTTTTTTTTATTATATAAGTGAATTTACAAAAAATTATATGATTTCAAAAAAAGAAAATGTTTTTCGAAATGATAGTAGGTTATACATCGAGTTTTGCGTCTCTCTACCAACTCTCTTCTCTCCACAAACAAATGATAGTTATACTAGGATGCAGACGAACTTAATGAAATCTCAACAGGATATTATTGAAGAAGATCCCTACTATTGCGAAGGTGTGTAAAATTTGGAAAATTTTTGACGGCCATGTATCGAGCATCGTAGATTATTTAGATGATTTTGAAGATTTTCAAAGAATTTTTTATAAAATTGTGTTCTCCTCCTTTTATAAAGTGTTGTTCTCCTCCTCCTTCTCCTCATCCTTCTTTTACATTTCAAGGTCTACGTTCAGTGAACGTGTTCCGGTAGCCATTCTCTTCCTCCGTCTTCCCGCATCTCTCGTAGCAATTATTATAATGTGACTTTTCTTACGTAGTAAATCCAAAGGTCCCAACGATAGGGACGTTTTTTTTATGTAACAAGTTGCTTCAGTGGCAAGTCTCTGCTCCAGAGGGTATAAAAAGATAATAAAGTTAGACTTTAAAAAAAACGATGGTTAACGAATTACAAATTGTAACTAATTTTATAGATTTTCTTCTGATTGTACGAGATAAGAGATGAAAGCATTAGGCCTAATGATCAAAGTTGTAGATTTTTGAATGCAGATAATAACAAAAATTTAAATGCTATAGTCTTTGCATGTTCAATTGATACAACGGATCTTATCGGGATCGTCACTGCTATTAGTGCAACTAAAAACATAAATTAAAGACATTGGATGCGTGTATAAATACATTTTTAAACCTCTATAGAACACGTATTTTTTAAGGTAGAACTACAATTCAAGTTTTGCTTAACAGAAAAAAATTATGTATTATATAGAATGTTTATTGAATAGTAAAAAATAAAAAAAAACTGTTAAAATATTTCTTCTATTATAAAATGAATATCTTATCTATTTAACTGCAGACCTCCTAATGCCTTCTCCACATTCCCTCGCCAAACTTTCTAAACACTGCGTTAATGTAAACAAATGACTCAATCGGTTATTACAAATCTAAAAAAGATTTCCCAGTATCGATATCGAAAAATATTTCATATTTGGAATCCGTATATGAAGTTGAGTATTAAATTACAGTGTTAATTATTAATAGTCATACAGACTACTCTACATTATAAAGGTATGTTATAGAAGGGGCGTGGAGGAGGGGAATGTTATTGGTTATGATGGCATTTATTGATCTACAAAGCGTATGTTTGTGTATGTGCTAGTAGCAGTCAGAGCCCCATAAGAAATACACAGTCCTATGCTGCTCCGATGTGTCAACTGAACGTGCAAACGACTATAGAAACATTATTATAGTAATAAATTAAACAATTTTTATTTCTTTACTAGACACATTAAAAGAACGCTGACTAAAATTTACGTCACCTGAAACCACTTTTTCTTTTTTGGGACAGTTAGTTGCTTGAGAAAAAGATGATTATAAAAAATAAACTATTTCAGTAAGAGGTAACTGTAAAACGAGGGAAGACTGATAGTGTCCAATACCCGAATGTAACAAAGGACACATAATTTATCTTGGCTAAAACTGTTTATTCTTGTCTTAACAGTATCTAGGCTTTTTTATTTTCTTGCTCCAAATAAGATTTTTAAAAAATATCTGTTGAGAACAAATAAATATTAATAGCAGATTAGGATTGAAAATTTTAGTCATAATCCTTTACAATTTTTATTATTCACATCATAAAAAAATCAAACAAATCGATTCTTCATTCTATACCTTACCAGACAAGAAAATAAAACTTATAAAATTGAAGTCCCATCCAATACGAGATTTTCTCTTTGAACCAAACTGTCTAAGCTTGTATTTGACCACACAGCTTAGAAACTTCAGATTTAACTAATATATAAATGAGTACTTAAATATGCGACTCAAAAGCACATATACTATATTTGTACAAGAGTGTCTCAATATTTACACAATTTGAAACAGCCTGGTTACACTGAATTGAGGTGTAAATTATAACCGAGGCAGAGCAAAACACAGTCAATATCGTTAATTAATTAGAAGGCCAAACATACATTTAGAATATTAAATTAATGCCAAAAATAGGTTACAACCTGCAGTCCATTAAATATAAAAATATTGAACCGGTTTTTTACACATTGTTTGCTTATTGAAAAGTCATTAAATAAGTAAATTAAAAAGTAATTACGATATAAAGAACAAGCAATTAAAGCAATCAAAAAGTTTTTATAATTTAAACTACGAAAGAACTATCACGTCATTTTATAAAATTGTCAATCGATTAAATATCCATCCAAACTACTCGTAATTAGCCAGTGATGTAGATATAGAGGATTATCGAACAGTACGACATCTACAGCAAAACTTGAGTAGAGATCTCTTGACGAAAATAGTTAACAACATCCAGAGTTTCTACAGGATTATTTGGATTTCACTGTTTTTTTGCCAACGCCCCCCATTATTATCAGCGCCTGCAGACAGTCCCAGAAGCTGTCTGCCGCAAGGAGTGCAGCCAGCAGTGGCTCCCCTCCTTCACTATGAAGTGGACTCGCCGGAGGGGGATTTAAGCGGTCGCGCTCGCCATCCGAACTCCCGAACGGAGAAGAAAAATGAAGAGAGCTAGCAAGAAAGAAGAAAAGCCTAGTCGAGACCGGGCGCACCATCCCTGATCTACGCTACCGGTGGTGGACGCATATTTCTGCATCGGCCAGCCTTCGCCGACCCGGAGAAAACCGCCTCGGCCTACGCCGACCCGACACTGCGGGGCTCTGGGGGCCACCACTGTCACGCTGCAGTGGGGACCCAACTGCCGCTGAGGGAAGACTAGGCCTGAACCCGGTAGCCGAGCCGTTACTCTACGGGCTCCGCTTTCAACACGCCGGCTCACCGCTTCGGACCACCAGCAATGGCCCAATTCAGAGCCAACCACAAAACATACCCGACCTTTTTCAAAGCCACCAAACTCACAAGTAAGGTTTCGTCGGCCCCGGTCGGTGACAGTTCAAAACAATTTTAATATCGACATAAAGAAGACTAACAAGTTCAGTGTAATGTTTGGTTGAATTAGAAGGAATGTCATGAATTAATAAAGTGCAAGACATGTACTTATAGTTCATATTTCCTAAGTTGTGGTTTGACGTAAACAAGCCAGCTGATGGGCGGAGAAGTATGAATCAAATGCACACAAAAGTACGTGACAGCTACTGTGCACTGATGCAGTTCTGATCGTAATATATAAAAATATTGGTTTATTGTTCGGTATGATTCTAAAACTGTAGTCTGTGAAATCGCTTTGTCAGATGTAAGTGCTTGTATTTGCTTAATTTCTAAAATTTGATATTTTCCTCTAAATTTATTAAAACATTAAGAACTATCACTTTTTCACACTTCCTAATGTTTTAACTTTTCTGATTCAACTGCTGTTTCAACTGCATAGCAAGAAGGACTCTCAGCTATAGTTATCAAATTTCACACTGTAGAATAGCAGTCTATGTTCCAGTATGTCATTGATCTAAGATCCAGGTCAATAAATCAATTGTTGTAAATTCAAGAAATAATTTAAAAATAATAATTACTAATAATCGAAATTCAACAATTTCTAATTAAAAATCTAAATATTCTAAACAGTAACTAAATATATTACGATAAATTATAAGAAGAAAATATAATATTCAAAATTAATGTTCCAGAAACCAAATATCTGAATTTGAAGCAAGAAACAAAAGATAGTATAATTTTAATTAAATAATTTGAACCAGTAAAGAAATAATTAAAGGAAATTAATAAAATATCAAGAGTCAATTAAATTATGGAACCAAATGAAATATGTTTGATTATTTTGAAATACGAAGATAAAATTTAAATAAATTTATTCAAGACTATAAAACCAAATGCAACAATGCATCGACGCCCCATTTGATTCCCAATCGATGGGATGGACCACAAGAAGCAAGAGGATTTCAAAAAATCAGAATAATTTCGTAATTATAAAATAATTATTTAATTAATTGAGCTCATAAATATTATTTATCAAACTTAAATATTATTAACAAATATTGCAATATATTATTACTTATAACATTTAAATACAAATAAAACAACTAGATTAAAATGTCATCAATAAATTTCATTACAACAATTTTCAATTTTATGTAACATATCATTTTTGTCAATTGCAGTTTAACATTTTCGTTTTCATTAAATATTTTTTTCAATTCAATTTTCAATTTATTTTATTTCATTTATTAATTTTACAACACTAAAACACTAACACACATAAAACACTAATCCTAAAAGAAGTACTTACGTACTTATTTAACCCTTTCTTGGTATTTTTTACGTATACTTACCATTGACAATAAGGTCGATTTTATGTAAGAATAAGCTATGCAGTTGAAACTGAAACTAATTAGCATTTTATAGTGCTATAGATGTTCTCTTGTAAGTAGTCTATCCACATTTTGAAATTAGCGCGCAGCGACCATTTGCTTCGTGAGTGGCACGATGTGGTAAGGATTCATACCAGCGTGCGCTACCATGTTGTTTTGTTGTTATTTTTGTACAATACTTAAATATTTTTAGTTTTTTACGAGAAATCAAGCATTTATACTAATATAAAAACAAGATAATGCTAATATAAGTTAAGACATTCAACACATTTTTTTGTTATATAGTACTACAACTTGTTTTAATAAGTATTCTTACCAATAAACATTATGTGATTTCCATTTCGATAGACGTTCCTTGGTAAGTATACTTACCAGGGCTTAACATCAAAACAAAGAAAGATCTTACTGTTCTGGCACTGAAAATACATTATTCAATTCCCTTTAAAGCAAAATTTTGCATTTCACAACATACATATTTTTTCCCCGTAGTACTGCCCTGTTGTTTGGGTCAACAGCCGAAAGGCTGGTTTGAACCTCTAGAGGTTTAACCAAGTAAAAATGAGGAGTGAGGTGGTTTACTATTCCCTTCCTTAATGAGTTGAAAGAGTATGCTTATCAGCACGCCAAGCCCTCCGAAAATCACATACTTTCCACCCTGCAAATGACACCTTCACTTCATTCACCACAGGGTCTGGCTGTATAGTGAAATTCATTACTATCAGAGGATATAACTCTGACTAGTGTATTTTACACCTCTACCTCTTCTTAAATAGTTCAATCATATAATTGGCAGAGTATGTGATAAGAAATAGAACTATTTTTTATAGCCCTGGAACCAACAGATCGAGTGCAATTAACTTAACACTCCACCTGACCGTTATGGGCTTAGCACTGCCCTATAACGGATTAAACAACATTACGGACAACGACGGAATCAAAACAAAACTTGTATCGAGAACAGTTCGCGACGTGAATTTTTTTTTTTTTTTTTTTTTTGGTTTAACGTCCGACTGTTTTGCAAATTGCTGCTAATGCAGACGGTGAAGGATGAAATGAATTTTTGTAACGTATGAAAAAATGCCATGCCCGAGTGGGATTCGAACCCAAGACCGAGTGATGAGAGGCGAGCACGTTACCAACATCGCCATCGCGACGTGAAAGTTAAATAAGACTCTTAGAGTTACGTAACACTGATGTTTCATAAGACCAATGTTATAGTTTTAAACATAATGTCATGATCTATAAAGCTAGTGTTATTACTTCGTATACAGTACAGTGATCGTAATGGTTTCATTAAGAAATTTAAATATACATTCAAAATTAATATTTCGAAATAAAATTTTGCAACGTATGAATAATAACAATAACAATAATAAAACAGGTTATTTTGAGTTAAATATGGCTAGAAAAGCTATGGTTAAACTTCTAAAAATATTCACAAGATTTTTTTTTAAAACGCATCAGTATGACACGAAAATGAGAAAGAATTCATGCGTGCACAGCTTGTACTCGAAGTAAAAAGCCACGTATTTCCGAGAGTACTCCGATAGTATTCGCATAATCTGTTTTTCTACATTGACTTTCCCTTTACTTTCTACGTACTAGAATTTCACTGAAATTCCAAATAGTTTTCTTTACTGAGAATTTCAACAAATTTACATCACGTTTTGTTTATTTATTTTCTTTATTTCAAGTTGCATAAACTTCTTAATCATTATAAATTACAGACGATTACAAAATAGCAATAACAATGGTTTTATTATGCTTTTATTTTACAAATCCCGGTTGAAATTTGAACCCGAAATCTTTTATACTTTAAAGTTCAGAGTAATATGGCAACTTAAATTTTTTTATATGAACACAAGGGTCCTGCTAATGAATCTATGTTCTTCTTGCAAGTGTTAGACCGCTCTTACACCGGTGAAACTCGACCTCGGCGCTATTAAAATGACTCGACCTCGACTCGACCGAAAAACGAGTCGCGTCGTGCATTTTCGCACATCGAAGAGACTTGACCTCGACACAACTGTTCAAGCTTTTCTTCGAATCCACCTGCAGTTTGCAAAATGTCAAGTGATGAAGAAGACCTAGTAGTTGCTTATTACTATCTAAAAAGAAAACAGAAAAAAACGCAGCTATTGGATGTCACCCATATATAAGTAATAATCGTAATAAAGGACCGTATGTGTGTGTGTGCCCAGGAACTCTCCTGTGATGAATACAAATTTAAGTCTTTTTATTGGATGTCAAAATAAAGTTTCCAACTATTACTTGAGCTTCTTGGTCCTAGAATTATAAAAAAAAAACACAAACTACAAGAGTGGTTTGTCTCCTGAGGAGCAATTGCTAATAACTTTACGGTAAGCACAAGAATGAATAATATAAACAGAACACAGCACAAAGTACTATTAATATATTAGTAAACTATAACTAAATAAATATACTAATAATAACACAAAGTAAT